>JAVDPK010000484.1:171665-191775 GCA_034780415.1 Cichlasoma orientale | reverse complement strand
TTTCCCCCGGAAGTATTTATAGTCTCCCTCCCCCTCCTACTACGACCTTCACAACCCCAGAAAGTCCCCGGGAAAAATCACATTGCCCACTAGTGGCTACAAAAAAGAAAACCTCCGACTTATTTTACCACCCGGCTACACTTGTTTTAGATGCAGTCTTGTTTTTGTTACTCTCAACATCTCTACATTTTCTTCTATGCTGGCACCAAAACATTAATGGCGCTGTGATTGGTCCACAAGACGCTAGATCGACCATGGAGACAATGAGACAGTTGGCTACCACTGAGATGAAAATGTGGACTCACATGACCATGTCGCAGCAGCACAAAAGGCCCTCGACAAGGCCCATGAAGTGGCCACACCTCAGACTGAGTGGCACCGTACTCGGGATGGGAGGAGAGTTTCCAAAAATGCACACTCTTGGTGAACGGCCTCTACAACCCAATGGGACAGCCTGGGCTTTGACTGTCTGCGTCTGCCCAAGACCCCAGGGTTAAAGTAAACTGGGACAGGAGGACTTGGGTAGAGCCTTTGGTAGAAATGCAGGGTTAGGCCGAAGGATACCCCTGATCTTTCTGGCAAAAACCTGCAGCAATCACTGTGAAACCTCCTGGCAAATGTTATGAAGAAGAAGAAGATATCAGAAAAGCTGTTTTAAGGGAAAGGCATTTAAAATTAGCATCGCTGAGGAGATTAAGTAGGGATGCTGGAGAGTGCCAAGGACTACGGGGGTTCCATGAGGGAACCAAGGGTCCAGACATGTGTACTGTAAGCCTGTGGGCACCTTTAAGAAACTGGGAAATCAGAGATGATTCATCCTGATTGAGTGCTGAGCGACCAACATGAACTTTCTGAATCGCTGCCACCATACCACACAGGGTAACTGCAGATTTGCCCGCCTCCAGCTGGAACTGCAGAAATTACCAGGATATCCTGTTGGAGGGGTCGATCTGGTGGACTGCACACCAGGAGGCAAACAGTCCCCATCCAGCACATAGCCAGCTCCTAGTGGATGGTGCAAAGTCTTGTACTTTTGTACAATCTTGTACAGAATCCTCTCTGCCTCAGTCCTGTTACCTACAAGGGTTAGGTATCAAAGTACATAACGATGGTCCTGACGTCCATTACAATTGACATTTATTCAAAGATCATTATTTCAAAACAAAAATGATTTACCTGTTTAAAACTGAAACGTCACATGACATATCCCAGGAAAGCCCAGGATGTCCTCTTTAGAGTACAACAGGATTTAATTGAGTTTCTTGAAAAAAATTTAAAGTTGTGCATGAAAATGTAATGTCCACTTCAAACATTGTAGCCGGGTCCCAGGAGGATGTGGTATTTGTGCAGAGAGCTCATTAGGACCTGTAGTTATTGTGCAAACCCAGAGTGACATGAAGACGTATATTACACAGACAAAAGAAAGGAAAGAAAACATTAGTTCATAAAGGATTGTGAGTTTTTTCCATGGTGATGCTGTCACTGTGCGAGCGCTGAACAAACGTCTTCCCCTCTGCACATATACAGCACAAAGGTGATGTGTGGGCTGCCTGAAAAGCTCTCTGCCGGGGCATGTTCTCACAGAGGCCGGCTGAACGGGGTTCACTAACAGCAGCCGGCCAACAGTAAAGTCAAAATCATTTATTTCCTTTCATGGCCTTAAAATGTTTTTAATTTCAGTAGTTATCTGCAAAAAAAAAAAAAAAAAAAAAAAGAGAGGAACAAAAACTGTAACTGAACTACATGAGTCACTGCAAAATGTGGTGAAACTGCTGGTTTAATTCATCTGCATGCCTCACGTGACCATCCTGAAATGTTTAAATCCTGATAGTAAAGCACCTTTATGGCAGCCATGAGATACAAACACAACACTAAAACCAAAAATTAACCAACGCTTCAGAAAACGACTTTAGTTTGTGTTCACGGACACGAATGGTCAGTTTTTATAAGAATATTTTGTGTCTGCAGCACAGTTTTATCTGAAGACTTCAGAAGGGATGTGTTACCCTGGCAACCCAGAAAACAGAGCTTTAAAAAAGTGTCAGCTGTTGTGTTCGAACCCAAGTGCTGCGAGACTGCGGTGTGTGCTTTTGCATCATAGGTGTGTCACTGTGTTTTGTTTTAGTGGATGAGATTTTTGTGTTTAAGGTTTTGCAGGAAGCTTAAATGTGGTTCAGAGTCGGTGCTTCACAGGTCAGCTGAGAACTACAATACCTGAGCACAGTTTATAATTAACACTGTGATTATAAAAGCTGTATCATCACATGGGAGGCCTTGGAAAGTGTGCTTGGTCATTAAAAATTAATCTGCATGTTTACAGTTCTAAGGTAGATGGTTTATGTGTTTATGGTTTGATTACAAATGGAAAGCAGGCCGGGCTGAAGGAGGCCGCATCCCATTCCAATATCAGCAGCACTCCTATGCGTCCTTCACATGCACCTGTGGACCTCAGGAGTCATTGAACAGGCTATAAATGAGTGCAATTAAGAGCTAAGAGGAGAAAAGGTACACAAGGATGTAAAAGGTCATTTTTTCTGAGTAAGGAGGCGAACTAGGACACATTAGAGGAAGTGTTGGCATAAAAATAGGACGCAGAAAGAAAAAAAAAAAAAGAGCCACTGCAGCGTGATGCAGGTGACCAGCGGCAGGTGTTTTTGTGTGCATGCGTGCAGACAGGTTTGAGGGGGGCGTGGTTTGTAAACTATCTGCAGCAGGTAAGGTTCGGATTACCTGCAGCGCTTCAGTCTCTACGGACTCCTCTTTGGAACAACATAATTCACTCTTAGCTGATGAGTTTGCTCTCTTATCAATCAGCCGATCAGAGACCCCTGGAGTGGTTTCTGAGTTTGTCCGTTTCAGACGTGTTTCCTGAAATGAGCTCATCCACCTGCAGGTAAGTCGGTCAGTATTAATGGTTAATTGATCCGGCCCGCGGCCATTCACGGCACTTCTTCACAGTCTGAACTTTTCTCTCTGTTATCGCCTCCACCGAAACTCCCATCACTCTTTGTGTTATTTAAAGCGCGTGTCGTTTCCAGGAAGCATGCGGTTTAGATGTGAGACTGTGACGTGTAATTTATACCTGTGCAAGAACCGGTTTTTGTGCACGCGCGCTGTTCGTGTCGTCCACTGCCACAGGATTGTTAGGAGTGGATCCGGTGTCCAGTGTGCCCTCCGGATACGAGTTTGCAGAAGTGTGTGTGCGTGAGTGTGTTTGGTGTGCAAATGGATCTCTGTTACCTCGGTAACAGTGACATCACATATGCTGCTGGGGTCAGTTCAATTTCACAGGTACTTAATTTAAATGTGCATACACTTTTTTTTCATATAGTAAACGCTTTATTGCCAATGTCTGCAGAGACTGTAACGTAACTTTAAAGATGAGACCTTTCCATGAAAATCCATTCGAGGAGGCGCTGATGTTCGCATCAGTGCTGCTCTTCTGTCCCCAGTTAAAGTCATGGAGTCCACTGAGCTAACACTGATGTGGGATTTTTCAAATTAAAATGTACAACTCTGAAAACACACAAATCTATATTATATAATATATTTTATTTACTGGATGGTAATAAAGGTTTGTGTAAGAGTGTGGTCCAAGCAGACATGTTGAATGACTGTGGGCGGGCTGGCTGTCCTGCTGCTGTTGGTGGTTGGACGTCTTTCCTGGACTTTCTGCAAAGGAACCTTTTGTGTACAGGATGTTTTGTACTGCGTCAGTTTAAGCAAATTAAAAAATAGGAAGAACTTTTAAAAAGAAATGCACTGCGGTCGATTATTGCTCTAGCTCATCAAACCCTTCGATAACCAGATAAGTCGTCCATCAAATGTTACATAAAAATGATTAATTTGCTTTCTTTATTACAATATGATCAATTTCAGCTGCTGCTGCTGCAGGCCACCTCCACCCAACTCCTCCTTTAATGTTATCTCTAAAAATAAATGACAGGACTTTAAAGAGTGGTCTGCAGACATACTTTAAATACAGTGAATTGACCTTAAATACTCGAATCAAAACCGTTACGAAGCAGATGAAACATCTTGAAGAAGTCGCTGCTCCTCCAGTTACTTCGAGCTCTCTGAGACCCGATGACTGAAGCTCATCACAGATGAAAGCATTTATCACTTCATGACTGCATATTTTGTCTGTGATTAATCTTTCAGTCGTTTAGCAAAAATGTTAAACACCCCTCAGATTAAAGCCTCTGTAATAAGAGGATTTACTGCATTTTATAGTTTTATATCACTTTAAACTTATTATCTTTGGGTTGGCCAAAGCAAAATGGACTCCAGCTTTATGCGGTTCTGTTGAGCTGCAGTAAATTTCTATAAGTTGGTTACACTCGGCCAATGTTATGTACAGGAAAGTATTATGCAACAGGTCTTAACCCAGTTCACCCACTTTACGCGCCTCAGAACATAAATGTGTATGTTCAGGCACACCCTCGCTTCCTCCGCTCTGTTTTGTCTGTAACAGCAGCAGCTGCTGGTTTAGTGCAGGAATGTGTGTCTGTGGTTGGATCGTTTCTCCACCCAGTGACGGCAGAAAAACACTCAGACCTGTTGTGGGTGTCCGACAGCAGGCTGTTCCTCTGCCACGCCTGAACTAGGAAACAATTAGATGCATGTTTGCGTCTGCCTCGGGCTGTGGTCCGCCAACCAAACAAAAGCATGTGATGTTCTTCACGTGTTCAGGACCTCGTCTGACGCTGCAGTGCAGCGAGCTGTTGATCTGCCCAGAATTACTGATCAGTAAAAGATACGTTTGCATTGTGATTAAAGATGTTATTTAATTTTGCAGCTCTTTTTTCATACACTTTATTTAAACATGAACAAAATGCAGCAGCAGCGGAAACCAGCTGCCATTCTGCCTCAAACCCGAGCATCTAAACAGCTGAGGATTTTTCTCCTTTTCCTGTTATAAAATTATTTTTTCTTTTGTAAGATAATAGTATTTGTATTTTCTTCCATAGTTTCCATAGGAAAACAGATGCCAGAAGACAAAAAAAGGGGCACACCGTTTTCAAATTCCATGAGTTTTAAAGGTGGAGTGACTGATTTATTCATTTTGTCTTTGTCAGTAACAAAGTAGCACCAGAACCTTCAGATTTATACCTGCTGCGAGTTTCTTCTCAGCTTGTAGGGGTAAATGTGTTTGACGGGCATTTGGAGTTTTTCCTGTTGTCTTCAGTAAAGTCTGATCATCAGAGGAGCTGCGAGCTCAGACTTTGTCACCATAAGCTAAACCCGACGGCGCCCGGTGGTCTGTTTGGCAATTACTTTGAGTCAATTTGATCGGTTTAAAGTCTGACATTAAGCAAATACCTGGAAGAAGTGAGGAGCCACCTGCTCTGCTAATGTGCCGCTAGAACAGGCATCAGGTCGATGCTGCGTCCTTATGTAACCTCAGGGCCTGCACATGTGGAGCTGTGTCAGATTTGGGTTTAATGTTTTAATATTTTCAGTTTATTGTATATTTTGGTTCTTAAAGCCTTTTTTTTTTGTTTTTTTGTTTCTGTTTTTTTTTTTTATTGGTCCAGTTTGTTTAAACCTGATGGCTGCAGGTTTACAGTTATCCCACATATTTAGGCTCAGTTGAACTCTGTGAGGTTGAAGTAGCTACCCAATCATTGACCTTATGCTATCAGATTGGGATTTTAGGAGCTTCCTTGCTGGGTTAATGCTAAAATCAGTTGGGTGGCTTGTCCTGCATGGACTCTGAGGGGAGGGTTACAGTGTCCCAGAGCACAGGGGAGATCACACACAGCTTTTAAGTGTCACAGATCACATGACTCTGTCTACAGTTTCACTTCAGCCTGAGGTGTTTAACCGTGACCGCACCTGTGGATGGAGTTACTGGAGAGAGATCCATCTGACCCTGTTCCTGTTCACACCTGAAACTCCAGTTATTATCACCGAGTGTGACATTTGGAAGTAAAGTTGTTTTGCTTTTTAAAGTTACTTGTGATCAATTCTTGTATTTAAAATAATTTAAACCTTCCTACAGCAACTTAAACTATCAGCAGAATCAGCCGTTTCCCAGGTAAAAAAGTCATTGGATGGCAAACAATAACCTGTAGACAGGTGTTAATGTTGTCCAGGGTACTTTTGTGTAATACCAATTTGAACTACAGCACTGCCCAGTGTGACTTTTTCTTTTTTACTTGTAACTTTTACGGGCAGGCCATTAAGAACACCTTTTTATTTACAGTGATGGTCTACAGAAAGGCCACTCCTGACTTCCTCCTGCATCACCACAGTTCCTCTCTTGGTACTGCATGAGGAAGTCAGGAGTGACAGAAGTGTGTGAGGGTGGTGCAGGACATGTATGTGGACAGCCAGACAGTGGTGAGGTGTGCGGTAGGGTGAAAGATGGGTTCAGGTTGGGGGTGAGATTACATCAGTGATCTGCTCTGAGCTGCTCCTTGGTTGCAGTGGTGATGGACAGGCTGACGGATGGGGTCAGGCAGGAGTCTCTGTGAACTATGTTTGCAGATGACACTGTGATCTGTAGTGAGGGTAGGGAGCAGGTGGAAGAGAGTCTGGAGAGGTGGAGGTATGCTGGAGAGAAGAGGAATGAAAGTCAGTAGAAGCAAGGCTCTGTGTGTGTGTGTGTGTGTGTGTGTGTGAGACGAGTGAAAAGGTGAGTATGCGAGGAGTAGAGAGTGAAGGTAAGATGAGTTTAAACACCTGGGCTCAACCATCCAAAGCAACGGACAGTTCAAGAGGTGAAAAAGAGTGCAGGCAGGCATACATGCGTGTACGACTAAAAATAATTCTGAAACATTTAAACACACCTGTTAAAACACTGCCCCCTGCTGGTGAAATCTTAAATTAAAGCGGTCAGCGGTTACAGAAAGTACCCGTTAATGAGCCTGAGCACTTGTTACTGCTGCACGTTGTATGTAGCAGTGCTGCTATTTATTTTCAGTTGCACAAAAACTTCCCAGAAGCCAACAGATCATGAGTCCAGTAGTCTAGAATTGGGGAACAATCATTTTTATTATTATTTAAGAAAAAAATTAGCGCCCCCCCCCCCTTTTTTGAGAAGCTGCAGCAGATATGTTTTGCTTCAAAAATGAATAATTCACCAAACAATCATCTCATGGTTTCAGCTCCAAGCAAACACGTCTGGGTCCTTGAGTAGAGTGTTTTGTTTGGAATAAATGTGTCTGGATGACAGTGCTCATCAGGCGATGTTTGCTGTCTGTACCAGTCGGTGCATCTCCGATGAGCCCTGAGACAACTCTGGTTAGAAAATGCCAAATAGTGCAGGCTGTGAATCTGGACTTGAACCTGAAAGAGAAGAAAACCACAGAGGGAGTAACCTCAGCCGGCTCTCAGTTGATAAGCATTTTCTAATGTGTTTCATTAGTGCGGGGATTCATTATCGCGCAGATTATCTTGGTGTCCTGAGGCTCCACCCCCCGAGGCGGCAGGCTGTTCTGACTCTCAGCTAGCTAACATCTGCAGGCTAATGTCCCCTCTGACGGCCATAACAACACATAATGTTATCACACCACTAAACAGCCTGTTTCCTTCAGCTTTATGGCTGCTGTTACCTGCAGCCCTCTGCACACAAACACACTCAGTCAGCCTGCTTCCACTGCAGCCCACACGGGTTTCCTTTGCAGTGTTTACTGTCAGGATTTGGCTGAAAATTGCGCCGATAGTTCAGTGTACAAAGCAATGAGGCAAATACCTGAATAACAGCAGTGCATCTTTAGCTAAGTGCAGCCTGGAGGTATGTGTGTGAGCCCCAGTGCTCCACATTGCTCGATGATATTGCAGCAGAGGTTGAGCCGGGTCCTTCATTTCCTTCCTGTTATTACCCTGCTGTGCAAACAAAGACTTCTTTAAACAAATAATTTAATCAGGATTGTTCTGAAGCTGAAACCAGAAAACTGGGCACAATCTCATGGACGAAGTCACGAGCGTGTGTGTGTGTGTGTGTGTGTGTGTTTAAGAACAGTTTAAAAACTTTTTATTCACCACAATCAAATAATATTTTAAATGCGCTAGTTGTTTTGCATTAAAGTACAGTTTTGTAAAAGCGTTAAACACACCTGCATTTACTCACATGGCCTCTAGAGCTCTGACATTTTCAGGCTGTTTCACCCGGTTGGGAACCTTACTGTCAAATACTGCAATGCAGTCTTAAAACTGACTATTTTGTACTTAAAAACAATTTAGAGACATCAAATCTCTTCATCGTGAGGTTTGATGGAAGGTCACGGGGGTCGAGTCTGCCGTGTGGACACTTGCTGCCGTTATCAGGAGCTTCTGCAGGTAACGTGGCAGTTTCAGTGTCACGTGTACATACAGACGTTACTCTTCAGACGGATTTCGCTCCTCTCTGTGATCCCCTCATCTCATCCCGAACTCAAACACGCTCTCCTTTCACTGCGTTTAATGCACTCCGCTGCCTTGTGACGCCACTTCCAGCTTAGTTAGTTTCACATTCAAATCTCCGGAGAAGCATTAGCGTATTTGGGTCACGAGATAAAGATCTGTGCAGTAAAAAGAGACAACCCCGATACCTTTTAGAAATATTTAAAGTCCCTTTAGCCTTAAACCAAATGGGCATAATCACTGAGCCTGGAATTATAACGTCACATTTGGGCGATGTGCTTTTAGAAATCAAGACTGCCGTATTTTGTTTTTAATTATTATGTTTTGGCATTTTAAGAAGAATTATTTGGCGTTTAAGTGGCTTTGTGTGAGAAATGGCACCTCAGAGTGTCTTTGCGATACAGCAGCTGGCTTCAGAGTGCCAAATAAAAGCAGGAAGCTAACAGCTCACTGGCCTCTACTGAGACGCTCCCCTGGGCAAATGTAATTATCTTGATTTATAAAAGGTGTGTTTATCCCCTGCGCCGTTGGTCTACGTGCTCCATTAAAGGTGTCAGATGTTGGGTTTTTAAAATCTACACATCAGTGCTTCATTAATTTTTAAGAACGGGCCAAAATGATCACAAACAAATGTGACTTTCAGCCTTTTGTGACTTCCAAATCCATTTCTATCACGATTTCAGATGGAAATCTGCTGGAAAACCGTGTACGCGGCATCCTTTTAGTTGAGCTGATAATGAAGATGCTGTTAGTCTGATCGTCGGACTGAACAGGCTACAAGTTTTCTCTTCGTTGTTCTTTCCAGTCTCGTGTAGCCAGAAGTACCAAAAGAAGCTCTGAATGGATCAAATATGTCTGACTGAGGCATTCCCAACACAGCAGAGAGACATAATCTCTCCATTATCTCGCAGTCCTGGATCTGCTATGGGGTCTTCTCCTGGTAAGACATGCCTGAAACGCCTCACCTAAGAGGACCAGAACCACCCATCACCAGTGCTTTGTGTCTTATTCAGTTCTTTCTCATTACTAACCACATTTTGGCTTATTTAGATTGACAATATGATAGGGAAAAAAACAGGGAGAAGTTATAAACTTTAAATTCTGTGTGCAATACTCCAGAGAACACATCTCGCTTCGAGTGTTGTGCTGTGTGCTTTTTGTCTTAAATTAGACAGAGGACGAAACCATCTCACGTTTCACTGAAACCGCGTCGCACTGTTTCAGGAGGCGGAGCGGCTCGCGTTACTTCCAATCTGCAACAGTTTCTGGCAGCCATTTAAAAGGCGTCGTTACGACCCGGGGCAGCAGGACAAACTGTGCGTGTGAAAAGTGTTGAACATAAACCCTGACATTTAAACCATTTACATTCAGCAGGCTGGAAATATGGCTCTGAGGAACATTTTTTTTTAATCCTCTGATTACTCTGCTGAAATGCGACACCGAGCTCCTAAAATGGTACCTGAGCCTCTCCTGCGGTGGAAAGAGAAACAGTAACAAAAATAAAGACTCGATATGAAAGAGAAATGTAGCCACCAGGTCTGAGATTTGAAACCTTTTTCTCTTTAATGAACAGCAGCCATATTATCGGTCAGATAATCGCATTAAAAAGGCTCCAACAGCACAAACGCGGTCCAGAGGTCCAGTTCAGGGACTCCAGTTAGCTGAGTTAAAGCAGCCATGCCCTTAACTTTAAACTCCGTCACTGTCCAACTTAACCACTCAATTCAGACCAAACCTTTTTTTTTTTTTTTTCTGTCAGGCTGTAAACACGTTAAAGTTTTATCGTGGGCGTCTGAGCACTGGCTCACTGTGGCGCCTCATGTGGACATTACAGGAACTGCAGCTCGCGCTGCTTTGCTCCCACGTGGAAGCTCGAGTGCAGCTTTCTCTACTGTGCAACCTTTTCATAAGAGCTCGATTTGAATACCTGGATAAGGCGTCGGCTCGCCGTTACCACAAATGCACACGCTGAAGTTTGTTTTGACTCAGACGGCGTCAAATGATTAATCAGCTTCTAGAAATGCTCTTTTCTCCTCCTGTTTGTTTGCTAAGAACTGCAGATGAGTCTATAATTAGCTCTATAGTTAGGCTTGGAAACAGAAAAACATAATACCCAACAGTATTTTGTCTTTTTTTTCCTCCCTGTGGCTCTACAACTTTATTTTCTTTGTTGGTTATTTTAGAGATGATTTAGAAACTCTACACTCTTCCACCTGTTTTCAACCTCTCATTTCCCACCATCTCCCATCCTCCTATACGTGTACATAATCTGCATCTCTTGTCTGAGGAGGACACAAAGGCTGCTTGTTCCCAGCCTGCCTGCCTTTGTCCAGAATAGACAATGTACTGACTCCAGGGGACGAGAACCGAGGAGGAGGGTGGGGAAGAAGCAAAAATGGAGAAAGAGGTGACGATAGGACAAATGTGTTTTTATTCAGTCGTGTCTTTGGATCTGTTTCAAATTACATTTCTCAACCCTATAAAATTACATATAGTTATCAAAAATCACAAAACACAAACATCAAGTTCATTAAGTTTATGTATGTAGACTTTTTCTGCTCATTTCCTGCTCTCTATGGGCCTCCATGAAGCAACTCACTTGATTTAAAGAAGCTGAGCTTGTAGTTTCACCTGCCTTACTTCTATTATTGGAAAAAGGTGGTGTTGGTGTTTATGAGTTATTGATTGCACAAGATCAAATATGGGAATTTCCTTTCAAATTATCCTAAAGAAGTGACGCAATGTCAGTCCTCTTTCTTTTGGAAAGTTTCCACTTTTGTCTCGTAAATCTGTGACTTAAACCTTGGAGAAGTCTGTTTCCTTATTATTACTAATGTTAATGATGGTGTGAATTTTGCTGCATGTCTTCAAACTAATTTTAATGGATTTGAATTCAGCCTTTGGTGAGCGTGCTCCACAGATTACATGCAGCTTATTTAAAATGATTCATCGTGTTGCCAAAGCGGGTAATGCTGAAAAGACCTTTTAGAACGCAGGAGCTAAAACGGCTTGTTTCAGAGGATGAACTGAGTGCACTGAAGCTCAGTATAAGTTAAAGAAGGATTACTTTGAACTGTGAATCATGTAAAACTGCTCCAGTAGAGTCCACGAATAAAAATACGGAGCTGGAAAATGTTTCCAACATGTTTAGTCTCCTGTTTCTGTTCCAGAATCAGTTTTTTCCCGCCAGACATGATTTCAAACTGTCGGTGCGACAGAATCGATGCTTAATTTGGTCACTCGGAGGCCACCAAAGCTCAGGTTTCACGTTTGTGTGCGTCCTCTGCTGAGGAGCAGAGGGGATGATTAACTTTGTTGCAGGACACAGACGTTATTTTAATCAGTCTTGGTTCTAATAGTCTTAACTTCCTCTCACCTTCGTCATCTCCTCAGCTGAATATCGCTTTCCCTCTAAAGCAGCCGCGCTCTAATAGGAGCCATTCATCTCCCCTCGCTGCCGAAGCTTTGGCGAGTGATGCATTTCAGTGCTTCGTTCCAGCGTTTTCTAAACTGCACTCGCTGACCTGCACTGCTTCGCTCTGCGCACACAGTATGCTCGATGCCAGTTTTAAGGTCACAGCCAAATTAAAATGTCACCTTGATTGCCAGTATATTTCTTAAACACTGATTTCTTCCTGCAGCATTCAGTGGGAACGATGCTGCAGCCGCAGACAGAGGGGTGACAGAAAAAGCTTCAAGTCATCACGTTTCACTTTGAAACTGGACTAATGATAAGTTTAGGTAACGAAGTTAAAGCTTTAAAAGCTGCAGTTTATTCTTTAATGATGTAACTGCGCAGCATTTGTAAGTGGGTTAGATTTGAAAACACCACATGAATTTGTTTCTATTTTTGAAAACATTTGACGGGGATAAAATCGAATTTTCCAGCGAAGCCGCTGCAGTCGGGGGCAAAAACTCATAAAAACAAAACTACTTGCTTTGAAAATCTGAAACTGGAGCAGCGGTACTTTCCAAAGTCCTTTTGAATTCTCCTTCATGCCATTGCTCAACCTCACATTTCCAATGAGGTCAAGGTAAGGTGATTAGGGAAAAGAGCACATTTTTGGACTGTGGACGGTGAAGCTCCTCACAGGCTGCTCTGTTTGTGGCCCTGCTGCCAGGCTAACTAATTTAAAGGAGTTAGTGTCCTACAGCAGAACCGGACTTCTGTGGGGAATGCCACACAGTTCAAGTGTAAATATGGCTGCATATAAGCCCCCTCTACCTCAGTTATGAGTGTAGCTACAACATCCATAATATGGTGCTATTTTCCCGCCATGATGTTGTTCCTCTGCTCTGAGATGTAGTCTCAGGACAGTGTGGGGCACTGTGGGAGTATCATCCTGCTTTGAAGCTATAAACTTGGCTCCTGTCACCTTCACAGCTGCATATTCTGCACATCTAATTGGATAAAATCACTTCTGAGCGCTGTGCTAATAAAGCTGTGTATAAGTGAGGCTCCGCCCCTTTATCCTTCTATAATAAAGTGTGGTTTAGAGCACAGAGGAAGCAGAATCACTTCTTTCTCTCTCCTGCTCATCCTAATCTCCCCCCCCCCCCACCCGCCCCACGCCAGCTCGATATCAATATCAGCCTCAACAAGAGCCATTTCCTTAATCTTAATAACTTGAATTAATTTCCTATCTCTGCTGCAGCACGGTTTACAGCAGAGGAGGTGATATCCTCATCATCCCAGCAGGGACAGGTCTTAATGGTGGTGATGAGCCGCCTCCCGACGTTCGCTCATGCTGCTCTGTCTGCCTGCTTCTGGTTTCATGCGGGCACAACAGAATGTACACTGCATAAAATATTATGTAATCTCAAAGAAATCTGCTGGTATCCAACAGAAGATCTGCCAACAGGGTTAGAAAAAGTTCCTGGATAAGATCTACTACTGCATGCAGTCTGACCTTAAAGAGCAGGGGAAAGAGAAAAGCTTGACAGAAACGGCAGAAATGGGAGATAAAGGTTCCTGAAACTGGACTCTTTTTAATTCACTCAATTAAAACTGAAGCTCAGAGGAGGATCTGATAAGCGCCATCCTCTCCCTCGACTCTGATAGGCTTGTCAGAGTAGTTAACCTAAAAAAAAAAAAAAGTTTAATAAGCTAATGTAAATGATGCATTATTCATGTTGAGTCTGCACTCGGGAACAGTAAGACCCCAATCATCCTGTGTTTCAGGAAAAACGAAGGGAAAAGTGATTAAAGCGGGCTGTTCTGCTGCTGTCCTGTCATATAGCTCCTGTTCCTGCGGTGGATGTTCATATTAAACATAAACTCTAAACAATGAGGTCGATGTATGTACAGCAAACCCTGTGAACCAAACGCTCAGGCTGCTCTAAACACTGCTTTTCTGCTCTTGTGGACGAGGACCAGCAAACCGCTTTAGAAGAGCAGCAGGTAAAACTGCTTGTTTGAGACGGGTAAACTGAGGTCCTGTTATAAGATAAGGATTCTTTTTGAATTGCAAATCATGCAAAGAGTAGTGCCAAAACTGCACTTCCTGTAATGTCAAACTGAGACTCCACAGTGAGTCAGTCCCCATAGACGCCCATGTTAAAACTTTACAGCAGAAATAAACATGTTTACAGCCTGATACAAAAACTGTTTTCTATAAATAATTTCCCCCTTCTTTAGTGTATGAGGGGCGAGTTAATAGATGACTCTCTTGTTTAAATTGTATTACAGACCATCCAAGAAGTCTGAGCTCCAGTTTTGGTGAAACTGCAGGATTTTATTTGGATTTTGCTTTCCATTACATTGCATCTTTAATGAGTTTTATTTTGAAGGGCTGCTCCCTCAGCCAGGTCTTGTTTGTGAAATAGATTTGGTCTCTGTGGGACTTTGTGGCTGATTTAAATAAAATGTTGTGAACAGGTGGATTTTAAACCACACCATGATCTTTGCATTAACCTAAACTGGACCAAACCGTGAGGGCTTAGATCAGATTTTAGGTAAAGGGGGCAAACGTCTATGCTTTGTCTTCTTCATGATCCCGATTTCTTGGCTCTGGAAGTGAACATTGCTCTCTTTCTGCAACAGATTGCCCTGAAGTTGTTTCCCATCAGCTCAAATGAGATTCTTGGTAATGTCTGAAAAAGTGCAGGTGTTAAAATGATGCAAAGTGGGCCAATAAAATGAAATGAAGGCAGAAGAAGTGGAATTATTTTGAGATCCAGCTGGAAAAGAGAAGGAGAGCTGGCTTCACACCCTGCTGAGCCTCAGCCTGGCTGTTTGTCCCTGCAGACAGAATTACAGGCCTCAAAGTCATGGAAGACACTCACAGGCGCACACAGGGAACTGTCGGGGAATCCTATTGGATGACGAGCATCAATCATCACAGCCAATCAGACTTCAATGGCAGTTTTTTCACCCAATAAGATTGCAGAATCCCCCCCCCCTCCCTCGCTGCTGGTGATGTTTGACATCATCAGTGATGTCATCAGTATGCCAGGTAGTAGACTTATTGTCTGTCTGTTGGGTAAAGGTTTACTGAGACAGACTGTGTGCTGCTGTGAGAAGAAGAATTACAGTCAGAATTCAGACCGTGTGTGTGTGTGTGTGTGTGTGGTGGGGATGCTGCGTATTTGCATTCCTTAATGTTCTCTAAAACCTGATGAAACGCTCTGTTTGACTATTTGAGCAAATGTAATCCTCCTGTAATTCAGTCGTGTGTGTGTGTGTGTGTGTGCTGCATATTCAAATCTTGCCTTGTCATGGAAAATTACCAGACACAGGCCTGTTGACTTTGCATTGACTCGGTACTGTACTCTTCTGTCCACATTTGAAGAACTGGTTCAGCGCACTCATCATTCTTAGCAATGAGCAAATATGCTCAGATGAGCATGAAACTAGTGCCATAAACGGTTAGCTTAGCATAAAGACAGGAAACTGTGGTTACAGTGGACCTATAATTCCTGTCATATCTCCTGTTCCAGTAGTGGATATTCATATTAAACACAGCCAAAGTTTGAAATGATGAGCTCAGATTCCTGTGATTCAAAAGTTCAGAATTCAGACTGCTTTAAACACTCAGTTTCATATAAATTTCTACTTTTGGAGCAGATATCTTTATTTTGATCATCTTGGTCACAGCTTTGTGCCCAGTTCACCTGCATCTCTAAACTGGGCCAGTTCTGTTCACTTCCATAGTTTTTATTATTAGACTCTACCAGAGCAGCACTGCCCGATTCATAGTTTTTGGCCTCTGATGCACTCTCAGTTCATCCTCAGCTCACGAGCCATTTTACTTCCACCTGTTCTAAAAGCCCACTTTGCTGTGATTGGCTAACTTCTGCAAACCTGCTGAGGGGCAGTGCCTGGTGCTTGTAATCTCTGTATACTGGAGGAAGGCAAACTGACCTGCAGTCTAGGGGAACCATTTACTTCCAGTCAAAGCCATTGTACACAAATGCCATGCATTCAGAAGCTGGCGCTCGTGGAGCAGCTCATAATGAATAGGAGTGAATGGCGCTAAATGGTTACAATAATTATTTAAAACTATCAAACGTAATGAAAACTTCCAGAATAAAAATGATTGCATTTCTGTTCCATTAAACCCCATTTATTCTGAGTTCCCTCATATTAAATGGGGTGCCAGATTGTTATTGTGATAGCATTTTGTTGTTCTGATATCAGAAGCTCCACCCACCTGCTGTCCAAATATTCTACTTCCACTCAGAATGTTGACTTGAAGTGGGAGGAGCTAAAGCGGCTTGCGTCACAGATGCTGAACTGAGGGGCTGCACCAAGGCCCACAATATGATAAAGAAGGATTATTTTGAACTTTGGAATTCAAGAACAAAAACGTGGTGCATAATGAGTACTCGTTAACTTATGTAACAAAATATACTTGAACCTCTTTAGTTCACTAATTAACACTGATAGCAGGGCTTTCAAACTCATTAAAAATCTAAGACAAAATCCTCCAAATGAGCTCAGGAACGTTTTTCCGCATAAATGTATGAATGAATGAATGTATGAACTTTGAGTTTGTCCTTGGTTGGTTGCAGGAAACGATTTCAGCCTTGTACCCCGAGTCTCTCTGCTGCTCCTTTACATACCAAACTGCTGTCTGCATAATGAGGGAAACTGAAGATGGCACTCAGAGCTACATTTGCTCAGTCTGACAGGAGATTTTGCACTTTGTTTGCCTGTCAGGTTTCCAGAGCCTATTTTAATATTTTGCATTGTTATTTAAATTCTTCTGCAGTTCACTTCTAACTTCTGCTGCAGTCATGACACAATTAAAATTGTTTATACTGGAAAAATACAACTGGGATTGGCGTGCTAAGTCGTATGAAACACTTCAAGTTTCCATGATTTAATAACAACAAAAAAAAACTTTAATTTATCCAAGTAAAACTCTCATTGAGATTAAAAATCAGTTTTTCCTTGTTCTGTTCTGACTCTGGGAACACACTTATGTAAAATATTGAGGGCTAAGCACATGCATGTTACACATGTACCACATGTGCACGGCTAAATGGAGACGCAGCTCGATGAGATTATATATAAAAACCCAGCCAATGGGAAAGAGTACAGATGGACAGAGATGCAGCCCACCCAAACTTTTAATCCCACCTCTGATCATCACGTGCCCAAGGTTAAGCACTTATATTTAGTTTGTTCATGGAGTCATTTTTATCTCCTGCCTGAAAGCAGCTACTCCATTTAACCTCATTACTGCACGTGGTGACAAATTCAGTAAATTCAGAAGACTCAGAATAATATTCTGTAGAGAAACCGTCTTTATTTATTTTAGCTGAATTACAACATTTGAAATTTAAACATTTGATGTTGCATGACCCACCTGCAATATCTTCACAGCCCACCAGGGGCTTGTCCTGCAAATCAGGAATCATCAGTATACAGTATCTATATTTTTGAGGTGCATTCATAAAGAGCAGAGCTCATAATTTGATGGGGAGTGGGAAATGACTTTGACTCTTCAAAGACTAAAGTTAGATATTCTTCTTGGTTGCTCCCTTTAGGGGTCACCACAGGAAATCATCCATCCCACCCTATCCCAGCATCCTCCTGTCACACTCTTCATGTCTTCTTCACTGCATCCATGAACCTTCTCTGTGGTCTTCCTCTTTTCCTCCTGACTGGCAGCTCCATATTCAACACCCTTAAGAAACGTTACCTCCCTTCAGGGTCTTAAGCTCCACCGGGAGCACAAAGAGGACACGACCTTAAGAGGCGGCAGCTCAGGACAGTTCACTCATATCATGTGATAAGACCAGAAGTTAAAAGTCAACAACAGAACAGGAGTGAAGGGAAAAAAAGGTTGATACAGTCATTAAGTCAGCTGTGTGTGTGTGTGTGTGTGTGTGTGTGTATGTGTGTGTGTCTTCAGCCCTGAACTGCAGGCAGCTGGTGACTCATCAGCAGATACTCACTCTCTCTCTGTCTCTCTCTCTCTCTCTGGTAAATCTACATAATGAAGCTTCATTCACACTTTCAGCTCAGTGGGGAAAACAGCCAAGTGTGTGTGTGTGTGTGTGTGTGTGTCCACATGTTGAACAGATGTTCATGTTCACGTTTGTTCTCTCGAGGCTGCGGTGATAAATGGCACTAAGTGAACTGAAACAAACCCGCCTGTCTGTCATTTTCATACTTCAGGGACAAAGACTGTATACAAAAGATGGACCTGGCTGCTATGACATCATCCATTGCTTTCTGGCATTTTGAGGCCTCAACATAAACATTTCAGCTGCCCCAAAAGGCTCCTACGGTACAGACATGGAGCACAGGTCCAGTTCAGGGACTCCAATTAGCTGCCCTCTTTAATCTGTCCTGTGGAATGAATTACCTGCAGGCATTAAAAACCAGCTCAACAAGAGTGACAGAAGAACTGAGATTAGAAAGCTTCTCTTTGTTTACCATCTGAAAATGAATACACAGAATCTGATTTAAACTTTTTAAAGGCGTGAGGGACAAAAAACTTGAACTCTCCAGGTGTAAACGCAGTCCAGGTTAAAAAACAAAGGTTTGTTTTACATAACGAGGCTTTCCAAAAGCCCATTCTTCATGTGGAAGAGCTAAAAATCATAGAAGAAAAGGTCTGTCGTGCTTAAAAATATAACTTGGTACAGACTGAAGAAGTGCACGCGCTCTGCTGTAGCAGGCAGACAGGTGAGCAGGATCTATGCAGCCTCTCAGTGGTCCAGGGCTGAAGCCTCATAACTCTGTTACACACTCAGTCCCCAGGTGGGAGTCTGGAGGAGGAGGAGGCCTTGGCCTGATAGGACAGGCAGCGCCTGATCTATGAGTCTGGGAGGCTGAAAGCTCTCAGGTGGAGAAAGTCTGAGAGTGTGTGTGTGCATCTGAGGTGGCTGATTAAAGTGTGATGTTAGGCAGGAGAAAAGAAGAGGAGCAACCATGATGTGAAAAAAAGGAAAAACATTGCAATCATAGACTGTATATGAAAGATGGATGCAGCCATAGTGGCATCACCAAGCAGCAACCTCCAGAGATAAAAACAATTAAAACTCCAGTTCCTCTAATGTCCACTTGAGGCTGGCTCCAATACTGGTACATAAAACAGGTTTAAGCCACAAGTCTGAGACATTCGGGTACAGAGCAGAGGAAAGGATACAAGAATAGACAAACTTAGAAACACTCATTTCTCTATCCTTGATTCCTCTCCTGATGTTTGAGTCCCTCCCGTCAAAGACGTAAGCAGCAGGTCAAGCAAGAGCAGGCTTTATCAAAATGAGACATCCTTTTTTTATTTTATTTATTTATGTGTAGTGTAAAAAAAATATATAAACTGTTAAGTACAGGTTCTTCTTGTTAACGCTAAAGTGAAAGTGCAGGCTCTGAAATGTACTCAAAGTATAAAAGTAAGAAGAAACTCTGTGGAGGACATTTCTGTTTTTGTGCAAAGAAAACCAAACCTTGTGCTATAATATAATAATATTAATCCATGGGAATATTAACTTTATTTCAACTTAAATTCTAATGAATGTGCTCAGCTTGAACATCTATTATGCAGAACACCAGCAGAGAAGAACAAAGGGAATGAAAAACTATCTGCTGTTGTTTACATTGGATTTCGGTGACTTTGCCTGCACCCGAGCAGAAAAATGAATATATTATTGGGGATATAGTTAGGTGTGGGAAAATAAATATAACTTAGAAATCAATCACAGTAGCTTCTATTGTGAGCTCCAGTAGATTTTCTTTGTGTAGGGGCTGTGATCAGCTGAGCTGTGCTGCTGCTCTTCATGGATTTACACAACCTAGTCCATCAAGATATCAGCAGATGCTTCACGAGCTAATGTTGTTGACTTCCACCCCCCACCCCCAATGCTGATATTATACTGTTATAATGCGAGACAGTATAATGTTTGTATAAAGGCTGAATTCAGTGAATGAGTCTAATCAGCATCATCAGCCTAGTTCCTCTCTGCTAGCCTTCATGCAAAACAACAAAAACACCGTCCTGCATCGTTGTGGCACACTTTAACCTGAGTATAGTGCAGGAAGTGGAGTCTTCTTCTGCATGCGGTTTGTTTATTCCGGCTGTGTCTTCGTATACTTGAAGGCAAAATCACTTGTGCAAAGGCTTTACCTGTGCATCATTATAAGTCCTCCATACACTTCGGGAATTCAGGAAAACATTTTTCAAGATGGCTCACTGAGATTAATTCCGGGTCACTGGCAGGAGGACAGACTGTGTCTCTGCGAGCATGTTGTGGTGGGGGGGGGGGGGGGGGGGGGGGGGGGGGGGGGGGGGGGGGGGGGGGGGGG
>JAVDPK010000484.1:161278-171655 GCA_034780415.1 Cichlasoma orientale | reverse complement strand
CACCCCCCCCCCCCCCCAGAGGACAAAAACTGGTAAACTGGTGAAGATGCTGACTGATAATTCATGATACATATTTTCATTTATTCCTTAAAATGAGAGTTAATTCTTTAAATAAGCGCACACAGGAAATGATGACAGATTCTTGGAAAGAGAAATAAACTGGGAGAGTATAAACTGAGAGAGGACAGACACTTTTCTCTTCATTAAACTTGAGTGTGAACTTCAGCTTCACTGAACTGTGAAATCCCTGCAGCACACTTTTTGATGAGACTCTACAGTTTGCATTTGTCTGAATTTACCGAGCTCAGACTGGCAGATCTGCCATCAGTGTTTCCTCTGTGTTCATTTTATCTCTGCAGCTCAGAATACACTACTCCTCCTCCTCCTCCTCCTCCTCCAGTAAACAGAGTAGATGGGTATGATTTATGACAGGAAGCATTTTATGAGTTGATGGAAGTTCCCACCAAAAAAAAAAAACCCAAAACACAACTTACTCAGATTTTTGTCCATCTTATGTCATTCACTCTGTTTTTAATTTCCTTTTTAATTTGTTCATTGTTTTTCTGATTTAAGGCACAGTTGAGCTTGTGTCTTATTTTCTTATTACATGTTATTAGTTTTTGATGACCTCAGACTGCCTTCACAGCACACATGCTGAAATGAAACTGCATTTTGGTTTTGCTGCAACAGGTAGCGGATTCATCAATCACCAGATAATTAGGGAGCCTCTCAGCTGCCATAGGGTGAGAGGCAGGGTACACCCTGTACAGATCTAAATCAGTATTATCTTTTAGATTCATACTAAAACATTAAAGAGTAACCTTGAGGTGCAACACAGAAAACATTAAAAATAAATGCCCATGAAAGACTAAACACATGTAACATGGATGATGAACTGAAAAATGATCACCCAAAGGTAAAACATTACTTGTAAGAGAATCACATAAAAGCAGCATTTCTGATTTTTGCAGGCCTTGCCTTGGACTTTGGGCTAAGGAGAACCTTACCTAGACTGATAACCTGTTGAACTGTTGGGGGGGGAGACGAGACATTTCCCCCTTCTTTCCACATATTCTGGAGAAGCACAGCTGGCAGATTAGTCAATAGCACAAATAACTGGACAATTTAGCCCAAGTCTGAGATAAAATTGTGAACTCATTAACAACACCTTTTATTATGTAATTGTCTACTTTAATTTACTCCCACATTGCCAGAATCTCTGAATCCGGTCTGCAAATGCTTTTGATCATCTTAATTTTGAGATGTTTTGAAACGGGGGGGAGAGCAGTTTATTGAGCCTGGATGTCGGTCACAGGTCCTGAGTGTGTAATCAGCTGCTGCGTCTGTAAATCAGGGGATAATTACACACAGACTGTGAGCACAAACTGAATGAAAGGTGCAGTGTAAATTTGTCCCGCTATTCATAAATCAGACCCCCCCCCCCCCCCCTTCAATTGAGAACAGTCCTGGCTCCGTCTCAATAAAGAACCAGAGCGACTCATGAATAAGCAATACTCCTGTGGCTGTGTTTGGCTTCAGGTGTGTGTTGGTCCTTGTGGAAGTGATAATGGTGAATCATTGCTTCTCGTGTGTGTGTGTGTGTGTGTTTAAAGATGCAGCGTAGTCTTCCTCTTTGCTCAGAGGATTAAAACCACCAGGCAGACTGAATTTGTTTGCTTTTCTTCGCGTCTGCTCTCTCCAGAAGCACAGACTAAAACATCTTCAAGTCACTCTGTTAAAGTTGTCGCTTCCTCATCAACATCCAGAAGTGTAAAGATTGTTTAAAAATTCTCCTTATTTCCCACAAACTCTTCACAAGACTGGGATTTAGTTTGTAATTATTCTGAAGGGTAAACCATGAAATAATTGCCAGACATTTTTTTTTTGAAACTGGAGTGTTTATTGATCCTTCAGATGATAATTTTTTTTTTAATTATTAAAATAATTTTTGCATTTTGAGTATTAATATGTATAATTTTTGCTACATCTGGCATTTTTGTGCAATTTATTGCTTAAAAATGTTTTGTCCAATTACCAATAACCCTAACCTTTTTTTTGGGGGGGGGGGGGTCTCAAAAACTCATGTATCATATTTGATACACTTGCCGTTACAGGGCTGAAGGCCTTTAACTCACAACAGTGTATGTGAGTGAATCAAAAACCCCAAGTGGCCTTTTTAATTATCTATTTAGAAGCACTGGGTAACATTGGGTATGTGGTACATCGGGTAGTCTTGCATGAAGGTAACCATTTTGGGCCAGAATTTTTCATTAAAACAATATTTCATTCTGTATTCTTGTATTAAAACTAACAATATGATCATATGTATAGCTGCAGTTAATTAGCTTAATAGTGGAATTTTCATGTGTAGCCAATATGAGACTGCACTGATATATTGTCAACATTTGTTTTGTTTGTTTACATCCCTCCGCTTTACATGTTTAAAGTTGAAATCAGGGGACTATCCTGTGTTTACAAAGTTTCCAAGTTGCATGTCACTGAACTAACGTTAATTCTAATCAGTGGTGTCTTCTCCATCAGGTAAAGGTCACATGATGCTGCAATGCCTAGCATAGACCTGCCCACCTCAGATCACCACACCGGGACCACCCCCACCCCTGAAGGAAGTAATGCTGCACCTGGAGATGAAGTGAGTGACACGGAGCACCTCGTGGATCTGTTCCAGCGCCAGCTTCCTTTCAGCCTGTCTCCACTGGAGCTAAAGGAGGAAATGCAGAAAGCTGACAGCAGCTGGAGCCAAGATGGAGACCTGCAGGACTGTGGACAGTGAGTGTCCTACAGCTGAATCTCAGACTTGAATAACTAATAAATCTAAAAATTATATATCGTGATTCTTAAAGTACTAATTTCAACACTCCATGTTTGTTTCTATTTTCCGCAGTCTTATTATTCAGCTTAACAAAATCTGTTTTTTCATCTTTCTGTCTGCCTGACTCTGTGATGCTCCAGGTTGGAGAGTAGGTGGGTGCTCTGGCATGAGTTTATGAAGGAATACAGCCACTTAGATACTTGGCTGAGACTGGCTGAGGAGGCTGTCTCTTCCCCAAACTCTTTCCATGTAACATACCAGACTGCCAAGGAGGAACTGAGGAAGTGTGAGGTAAAAATAAATAAAAATAAATAAATAAAAACTCAAACAATCAAAATGCTGTCCGTTCCATGAAGAAACCTAAACTGAGCTTCAGATGTTTTAACCTTACAGGGATTACAGTAACTAGCATTTCTCACGTGTAAAACCCCACTTATCTTTCACCTTGGACTGATCTATAATTTTGTTGTGCAATGACTCTCTTTCGTAATCTATACTGGTGATAGAATTGATTTTTGTGTAAGTGTGAAATCTGCATTTGTCTTGAGAGGCACTTCAGAACATTAAAACCTGGGTTAGAGCAAAGTTGGGCCAAAGGTCAGCTTGTGGTTAAAGTAAAAATCATTCAGCAGCCAGTTGTAAAGCTGAAGCGGGAAGCATCAACACGTAAATCTGCTCGTGCTGCTGCCTTAAATCATACAACCCCCTCAGACTGAAAAGCCATAGATTTTTCTTGTTTACGCAAATTATTTCACATTCACACCAATCCTGCCTGCAGCCCCAACACAGGGAGGTAGCTCTTATCAGGAGGAGGAGAAAGAGAAGGAGATAATGAAGAGGAGGAAGAGGAGAAACAGGAAGAGGATTAGGAGAATTGGAGGGGGGGAGGGGGCTGGCATGAAGAGGAGGACAAGCGAAAGGAAGGGAATTAGGTTCTCTAGGCATATGATGTAATTGAGATTTGCTATCATTAATGTGGCCACCTCAGGCAGCTGGGGGACAGCCAATAAGAAGAAGAAATTAGAAGAAAAGTTGCCTTGCATACACACAATTATTTCATTTAGTGTGCATCTTGTTCCATAACATTCATACTTTGTTTTTTACAGCAGCTCCAGGCTATGCCAAAATAGCTAAGTCATCTGCATAGAGGAGGACTTTAATAGCAAACTTGTGCTGTGTGTGAAGATTTGCCCAATTTTGATGATGAATTTAGCTGAAATTGGGCAGCTACTCAGCTTATCCCATTTGTTCTTTACATTTGACTTAGGTTTCAGTCATCATTTCTGATTACAAATTTATCTACTGACCAAAAAGTTCTCAGTGTCAAAATACATGATGAAGCCTGGATTTAGCAAACTGTAGTTTAAAAATAACCTGTGCCTCCTGCTTCAGATACACTTTGTGTTTGTGTGTTTTAGAGGCTGCGGCGAGAGGCAGGACCTCGGCTCGTCCAGTTGGACAGTCTGACTCGGAGAAATCGAACATTAACTCAGCAATTTCAGGGCGCCATGCAGACTCGGCTGCTAGCATCAGCGAGGGAGTGTGGCCGACGCTGGGATGATGTGAATGCCAAACTGGAGTCCATCACAGGTCGACTGCAGGTGCGGAGAGTCAAAACTTCTGAGGACATCTTCAGTTATTTCTCCATTATATTTCACTCTCTTCTCTCGCTCAGCTCCTTGTCTCAGAGTGGGAGGGGTTTGAAGCACAAAGGGAGGAGCTTGCACTCTGGTTGGCTGACATGGATGTCCGTCTGAGTGAGGTTGACCAGCTAACAGGAAACACGTGTGAAAAACTGAGACAACTGCAGGTGTGTGCCTGTTGTGAAATGACATGTCTGTTTCTTACTGCATATTTTTACTTTGTGTTATTTAGTTAATTTTTTAATATGTGCAGTCGTTTCAGCAGTGTGTGTGCGTGAACTCGGGCCGCGTGAACGCTCTGCTGCAGCGTGGCGAGGCGTTGATCCAGCACAGTGAACCTTCTGATGCTCAGCACATAGAGAGCAGGCTACTGGAGCTGCTGCAACATTGCAGCCATGTCTATAACAACATTGCACGGACACACACCCGACTGCTCAGCATGAGACTGGTAAACAGACACGGAGTGCACACTAATCAAAGCCTCTCAAGTAATTTAATGTTTGATTTTATGTGTTTCAAGCTTTTAAAAAACATGTCAGGATCTGAAGCAATCGCATTTATCATTCAATTGGTGTGTTGTTGTACTCAGCATGAGTCTGGTAACTCAAGGGCAGAATACAGACACACAAACACAAAGTGTAACAACAGAAATGAATGGCAAGCAAGTACCTGTTTTGAAATGTTGATTTCTCGACACAGGATCCACATTTTTAATCTTTATAAACATATATTTGCATGTGGCTATGCAGAATCTCACACAAGGCATCATCATCCATCTGTCCATCTCAGAGATGAGCAGGGCTGCGTGGATGTAGGTAACGGCCTCTGTTAAAAGAAGAAGAGGGCATACTTTGGCATCAGCTGTTGTCTGACAATGATTTAGCTTTTTATTGTTTGTGAGTGGAATTAATGAAAGTTACAGACAGCTTTGTATGATTTATTAATTTATTTAACCAGAGGTGGTGCTTGGTCGGACTTGGAAGTGATTCACTTTTGGCTTTTCTGAATCAGGACGTTTTGGAAAGATTCTTTATCGTTGCGAGATTGGACTGGGTTGGAAGTTTTTAATCTTTAGTTTTATGCGATGGTGAGGTGTCTGTCCGCTGTCCATCCACAGTTCACAAGAATCATTATCCCTCGAGTATTGGTCACATTTTAGTTGTAAGTGAAATAATTTCTTGAATATGGCTGTTAGCCCCTTTGGCTTCTCAGTTTATTTTTACCATTTTAATTCTAATTAGTTTGTGTAGTACAGCCAACCATTGACAACAGAACTTATCAATTGCTTTCTGTACTTCTCACATTGCAATAACCTGTGAATTATGATTGATCATGACACAGATGAGGTACTGCATTGTTGACGTTCTGGTATTTCATTATTGTGTCATATGTAAAAATTGGCTTGCAGCTAAAAATGGCTCTGGTTTTTATAGCTTGTGCCTTGTGAACCAGAGTAGCACCATAACTTAAAGGACTAAACAAATAATCCAACCTGTTTTTTTTTTTTTTTTTGTTTTTTTTCCTCATGTTTTACAAATAAATACAGCTAACTAATAAATTATTACGGTCATCTGTCGTCATTCCCATTAAATATATTTAACTCATCATAATAAGGACAACACAGAAGAAATTCTTCATTCTAATCTTTGAATTAGGAGAAGCTGAAAATTCACACAGGTCGTCTTCCAAGATGTTTTTGAATTTTACCAACTTTAAGGCGGAGTGGACTGATTCCTGTTTGCAGATGTGAACTAAATACCTTTTGAGGTTTGAAGTTTGCAGCAACATATTTATAATTTTGCCTGTAACTAAATAAATTACAGCCACTTTTCTTCAAATCTTGCAGTGACTTTATCCAAATCTGTTCCGTTCATCCATTAAATCAGTACAACTCCATACGCTGCAGTTGAACTGACAATTTCACAGTCGTATCATTTCATATTTTCATTTCACTTTCACTGATCCAGGAATGCACACCATTACCTCCCTGACTTGCTGAGGCAGGAGCAAACTTATGAACACCCATAAAACAATGCAGTTCTGTTAAGCGCCTGCTGTTTTACATTCTTTAAATCCCCATATCCCTGCAGCATAATAATATTACGCCTCACAAATGCATATCAAGTGGAAATGAGAAAAAATGTATTTATCTTTGACAAGTTCAAGAAAATATCACAAACTAATCTGGATTTGCTTTGTGCATGGAGGGTATGCAGAATCAAGCTTTTGTAATTTGTTTAGGTCTGAATTAATAAATGGTAGTTGGTCTGCAGGCATCCAGAGCGTTGCACCATGTGTACCATAATGTGGAAGACCTTTTGGCTTTCATCTGATGATTCATGTCTTGGCATTTTCTTCCATCAAACACCGCTTTATTTTTTCCTATGGGCATCTATTCCCAACTGTAGCACACGATTGCCAGATCCACATTATTTAGGTGGTAGTGCAGCAAATCTATCTGCATTGGTAAACATTGGCAACATGTTTCGCCCAGATTTACTGGCTGAAATATTTATTGGCTGAAAATATTGGCTATCACTCCCAGAGGCCACATCGCCAGGCGATAGCTGATGGGTTCCCAGATTGAGGAATCCTTAATGGACTATCCGGTTCTTCCAGTCGCAGAAATATGAGTAATAACACATGTATTACAGATTTAATGCCGTGGTCTGACATGAGTGACCCAGTAACTGAGCACCGTGATTAAAATCTGAGGACTTTATCACAGTGCTGGGAGTGTGGATTTAAAAGTGATGTCCTGACCTTCAGTGTTAAGCTTCAAAAACATGCACATCAAACACAGCCCCGTACTCATAAATATCCTCTTCCTCCTTCCCATCCTCTTCCTCCAGGTGTTTGAGGATGACTGGATTCTGTCCCAGGCCACAGACTCTGGTTGTCCTTCAGAGAGTCTTTTAGAAGATGAGGGAACAGTGGAAAAACAAAGCACAGACCTCCCTGCCTCTTCGAACCATCATAAAGGTAAACCAACATCTCAGAAACTTTCGTAGTAGATTTGAACAGTTACTGACGAAAAGAAAATCAACACAAACCGTTAACCCCACACCTGCAACGTCCTCAGACCCTCCATCACCCCTTCACCATCCTCCTCCTCCTCCATCCTCTCCTACCCATGACCACCTGGGGCTGGAGTGGGACCCCTCAGTTGACATTGGACGTTCTGTCTCCCGCGATGACGCCGACTCATCGTATTTCAGTGCCAGCACAGGTAGAAGTGCCAGTTTTTAGCCGTTTCTCACTGCTCGGTGCCTTACCTTTCATGGGAAAACCACCTTCAGGAATTTAAGGTGGCAAGATCAATCCTCAGAAATGATGCATATTGGAATGCAGTGGGAATGCAGATTTTAGTCTCAACAGGATTTAAACCTTTTTTTTTTTGTACTCTGCAGGTCTCTGTCAGAGAGATGGCCTGAAGAGGTGGAGCTACCTCAGTTCCTTTGACTCTCGCTCGGACATCAGCGTTGACACCAGGAACCGGGAGGCAGACTTGGTGAGTTGAAACGGCCTCAAGAGTTTACATGTTAGAGAAACAAAAATCCAGATTTATTTTTTTTTTTAATGCCAAAGAAGTCAGCTTCAATTCAGGCCAGCCGATCAGAAATTTGATTTAAGTTCAGTTTTAAGGTACTGCAGTGTGTCACAATGACGCCTCACTCTCCTCACATCATACAGCAAACAAGGCCTCCAAATTTAGCCCATGTAAACCTGTGTGTGTGTGTGTGTGTGTGTTCGTTTATGAGCACAGGCGTTGTCACATCTTCAATCTTAAAAATCTTTCTTGCGTATTTTTTTTCATTGTTTTTACAGAAATTTTCTCAATGATGTGGCAATGAGAATGGAAAGTTATTAAAAATTATGTTTATAATTGGGAATATAATAAAAATCACCCCATTGTGAACCATTGCAGACGTCCTGCTGCAGGAGCCTCAGTATTTATTTATTTATTTATTTATTTTTAATGTGTCTGCACAAAATAATTTGTCTGTTTCCTTTTCATTTACTTTGAAACAGAAGTATGGAAAACAGACCGACCTTGGTGACTTCATTGTAATTTGTTATTGATCAAAGTATTACAGAGTCACCAGTCAGGGTGGCTGTAGCTCAGGAGGAAAGGAACCTCAAGCTGTTCTGCGACGTGTTCATTGAAGTGTGAATGTGTGTGACTGTTGGCTAGAAAGCACTTAGACGTAGAAAAATTGATTTATGAATGGTTGAATGAGGCATGTTGTATGAAGCACTTTGACCGCTCGAGTAGAAAAGCGCTATATAAGAACCCGTCCATTTACCAGTTCATCTGTATTCTGATGTTGGAGTGATATGAATATACTGTAATACATAATTCACTCAAACTACCATAAGTTTGAAAATTAGTTTTTCTAGTTTGGCACAAAAAGTTTTGACAAATGTGAGATTAAAAGTGGCAGCTGGAGAGGAAGTGGGGACTGCTCTCACGGTGGTATTGCACCACCTCCTGTGCCTGTTGCAGCACACAGTGGTGTTTCTGTGTAGCTCCATTAATTTATAAATCTCTAGATAATGACTTATTTCATACTGTAATCTTCACATGCTTTATACAAAGCATACTCTCGGTTGTAAATTATATTCACAGTATTTGCTTATTGTGTCGTTAGGGATTCGCCAGCTTAGCTATTAGCTTAGCTCTCCGCCGAGTCACTAACAGCATGGTAGTCTCTGAGCTTGAAAAATGGTGACTGGACTTCAAGTTTCTTAAAGACGTTTCACCTCTCAGTTCTAAAGCCAAAGGTGGAGAGACCCAGGTATTTAAACCCTAGTGGGAGTTTCCCCTGGAGGTGGTTGTTGACTCGCTATTGATTCATGTGAATAATCACATGAATCAAGGTGTGAAAAAAGGCATGGGTCATTACAGTCAGTGGTTGAAACACCACCAACAAGTTTCAGATCATTTTTTCCCACCCAGCGACACACCCATGAGGAACAAACTCTGGTTATTGGCAACTCTGGTCTGAGAATTGTGACGCTAGCAACACCAACAACACAGTTTGTCTTCCAGGGGCCGGCGACAGAAGGAACCCTGAAACTGCTGGCTAAGGATAAACATAGATTTGGTAAAATAATTATTCATGTCAGCAGTAATGACACCCGGTTACAGTAATCGGAGGTCACTAAAGTTAAGATTGAATTTGTGTGTAACTTTGCCAAAACAACGTTGCTGTCACGGTCTGTGAAAGTGGACCGTGTGGCGTGTGTGGAGGTGAGGACCCAAATGCAGGCAGGCAGACGGAGGTAAACAGAAGATGAGCTCAAACCAAAAACCAGCAAAAAACTTAAGAATAAAATTACAAAAAACAATATAGCATCCTTATTTCTACCGAAGAGTAAAACAGTTAAATGTGGATTATTAAAAATTAGGTCTCTCTAAGTCCCTGTTGATCAATTATTAAATCATTTACTAGCATTGATTTATTCTGCCTGGTTACAGCAGGATGAATATGGTTAGTTTAAACCAGGAAACAAAGCATTTCTAGCAAAAATACAATGTGAATGCTGAAAGGTTTTACCTTGCAGTGCCTAGAAATGCTTAAACTTAATTGCATTAGAGCGTAAAAATATATAAACCAAAGTGTAAAAAGTAGCAATACCAAAAACTGAATATTGTACTAAAAAAAAGTGTTGAAATCTGAACTGCATTTGCTCAAATTACTTCACGAAACATTGAAATGAAGCCAAACTGGGAGCTGAACAGCACCTTGGTCCTGATTTTACCTGAATGGCAGGAAAAACTGAACAAACTGAACCAACTTGTAATCAAAAATAGTCTAAATAGATACTTTTAATGAACCATCTTTTAACTATGTAACATGTAGAAAAAGATGAAAATGGGGGGGGGGGACTAAAAAAAAA
>JAVDPK010000484.1:97276-124476 GCA_034780415.1 Cichlasoma orientale | reverse complement strand
AGGATACTTTGACATGTGGCCCGGAGCAGCCAGGAATCGAACCGCCGACCTTCCGATCAGTGGGTGACCTGCTCTACAGCCACCCCATTATACGCAAAACACTGCCATATGTGCTGCATCAGTGGAATGAATCTGATTCTACATGAATAATGGTATTGATATCGGTAAAAGAATAGATCAGATACATTTGTCAAACAGTTAATTTAAACACTGCTATGACCCCAGAATTTATAGTTTTTATATGTGCATGTTTTTACATCACCAACTGTTTGGATTTAGGATATCAAACATTGGTATCAGCCTTGTTGACTGATATTGGCAAATTAAGATTTACTGATGTCAGCAACTGATATTTATCTAATTTCACTCTTGATAAATATTAAAAGATGCTGTCATGAAAAGCTAAAAAAAATTATTCAGATAAATTTTACATAATGAAAAAAATACTCGTAGTATTTACATATTACAGATTTATTTTACTGATGCACAGTGGACAAAAACTGCTGTATATACCAATATCAATATTGGAAAATACAGAATATTTGTATTACAGAGTTCACAGTCAACGCTGAATCACTGATGCAGAGCCAGTGAAAATCTAGGGCCCAGTGTATTTTTCAGTATCGGCCCTTATTTAACTGTTTCTCTGCAGGAAAGGAAGAATAAATAACTAGAGAAACAAATATATTGTATCAACTATTGGTCCAGTTGTGATGTTAAAATCCATAGTTCTGATTTCTTTTACTGATATTTGAAATCTGTCTGTGTATAACAGGTCTAACATGTAAGTTTGACCTCTCTGACCCCAAACATAAATATTTTCCACACTCTGCTTTTCTTGTTCTCTGAACGACCTGTGGGTCTACTCGTCATTGCACGGCAGTATAACGTTTAAAAACACGACATATTTCAAGTTTTGGCTCAGTGCCAACATGATATGGTCACCTTCAGCACACATGCAGTCCCAGCTTGTGTCAGAAAGAAGAATAATTGGCTGATAACCAAAGGTTAATGGGCTGAATGATGAATGGGAAATATATGAATGAATACAGGAGATGAGAAGACGGGGAGACAAAGATGGACGATAGGAAAAAAAAAGACAAATTATTGTTGAGGTTAAAAGAGTGAAAGTAAGAAGAGAAATAAGCAGGCATGAAAGGAAGCAATGATGATGAACAAAAGGATGGATGATGCCTTTAAAGTGGTGAAACATGCATGAAGGAAAGAAGAGACAGAAGGAGAGGAAGGCACAACAAATTAAAGAGACAGAAAAAGAAGAAAAGGGTAAGAATAAGGAGACGAAAAGAGGTTAAGAAAAAGAAAGGAGACACAAAAGGAAATAGAAAGATGTTAACAAAGAAAGATAGAGCAAAGGGAAATGAAGGAGCAGACAGTCACTGAGGAAAGGAGTAAAGAAATAGGAGGGAAAGAAGTCAAGGGCAGTAAATGGAACTAAAGAGGAAGGGAGGAATGAGAAGTGGTGAAGAAGGTCACATTTAAAGGAAAATTAAAAGGCGAGTGAAAGACAGGATCAGACAAAAAATCGATGGAAAGACTGAAGATGGGAAGATCAGATAAAATATAAAAAGGTAAAATGATGTAAGAGGCAGGAAGATGAGCTGGAGGGAAAATACTGAAGTTTTGTGGCTACTCTAAACTCAAGGAGGCAGCATTCAGCATCATGTATCACAGTTAACTGTAAAAAATCAGCGAGGAAAATGGATGTAAAGATGCCAAACATGGCGGCCGCGCTGGGACCACAAAGGAGGGGATTGTTTAGTAACATACAGTGTGTTTCCTCTTGTCACAAGTGGATCATGTGGGCGTTTTAAATTCAATGAAACACGTAACCAGCATGTGCAAAGTATTCACTTTGCTGTCATGCATGTTAACCAGGAATCCACGAGTTTCCTCGTATACGCTCGTCTGCACTGTTAAAAGATCATGCCAGAGATTTTCCTTGGAAATTGTTTAGCATAGATGGGAAATCATTCTGATACAGTTGCACCCTGATCTCTGATCAAGTTAGCCACACTCATTTTTTCAGATTTCTCACCTTACAGCCCATTTTTTCAGTATGCCAAGAAAATGTGCTTGATTTATGTAATGTTCTGCATGGCTGCTGTTAGTTTGAGATGAGAAATGATTGTAGTGATGTACCTGCAGCATCGCTCTGATCGCAAGCAGAGACCTTATGACGCCAAGGATTATGCAGCATAGAACCATCTGACCAATCCTGGATTTTTGGGTGTGATGCCAAGTATTGATATACTGGCTTGTGCGTTCCTTATTTATATGGTATATTAGAGTAATTGTGTTTGCGAACTAGTTGGCACAACGAATACTCATCCTGAGGTGCAACATAATATATTTTTTTTCAGACATCACCTGTGTCTTACCAAAGGTGTCAGGTGGCACAGCAGCATAGGAAGCTGAGAAACCTACAAGGTCCACACCGGAAAACTGTAGTAATGGTGAGGGTGCACAACTTTCTGCTTAAGTTGTGGCACTAAAGATTCTGTGGTTAGGTGGAGGAAAAGACTGTGGCTGTATATAAGAAATAGACTAGTTCTTATATAGAGCTTTTCTACTCTTAGCTGAGCACTCAAAGCACTTTATACAACACATTTACCCATTCACACAAGCACTTCCTTCTACAGCTACGTGCTTACTGTCTAACATTCACACTCCAACGGTTGCATCGGAGAGCAACTTGGGGTTCAGTATCCTGCCCAAGGATAATTTGGCACACAGACTGGAGCAACCAGGAATCGAACCACCAACCCACCCCAGCCACCCTAAACATTAGAGACATTAGAGGACCTGCATTCGCTTCATTTTTCAGTCCTGGAGGTTACTGCTTGCTTGAAAGCCACCCCTTCCGTGAAAAATGAGAGCTTGGAATGACAGCTCTGTCACCTTTACTCCCAAAAATGAAAACGGGCTGGTCAGCAGCTTAAGGTGAAGACACGGCTTGACTCTGATCACTGTCACTGAGCTGTGCTGCAGACAGAGTTAAATGCATTGAAATGAACAGACAAACGATGTGACGATGCTACTTCTAAAGTACCCAAATAATAAGGTTTTTATACTGGTACATGCTACACAACATATACACTAATTATTTTATGGTTTTTACCTTACAATACAAAGCGCCTTGATGCGACTGTTTGTTGTGATTTGGCGCTATATAAAGAAAATTAAACTGAATTGAATATACAGTACTGATGTAACTGGATTTGGGATATAAATAGACTATTTTCAAAGCTACAGAGTATATAACTGAAGAAACATTTAACCTAACTTAAATTAAGTATCCAAGTCCAAAACATGACGCCTTTAAGGCTGCTCTGCTGTATTTAATGAACATCGGGTGCACATGGTGGTGCACATGTCCCTGAAATTTTCAATCTTAGGAAAACTTCAGGTCTTGGCTGTAAGCTGATTGAAGAGCTAATATCCAGATGGGCCAATATTTCGATCACCATCCATTTATCCATGCAGCAAAAACATCTGGAAAGCCACGAGCAAATGTTAAACGGTGACCTGGCGGCTGATTTTTGCACTTTTCTTTCCATAAATAAAGACGTTTCCATGATAAATTGATGCAGAAAAGGTACAAAATTCACCAGAAATGCTCAAATTTTCTTCCAAATTACTGCCCCCCTCCCCCCCAAAAAACCCCCTCAAACAATACCTGTGCCTATAAACACAACTGTACTTTGAGTTGAGTTTTGCAGCTTTTGTTTCGTTTAACAGTTCTGGTTGTTGAGACTGCTCATCCAACAAAACAAGTGATTTTTGGAAAGTTTTGACACTTTACAGAACTGTGAATCAAAAAAAAATAACTAAAACAACAGCTCGCTGCACCTCTGCACTCATTTTTGGTTGATTGAGGTGGTTGTTTGCTTGCGTACAGTTACCTGTACGTGTTCTAAAGGCTGCATTCAAGCTTGAGGTTTGATGCTGAGCGGCAGATATGAAGAGATTATTTGACCAGAAAATAAAATATGGAGAAAAAAAAAAGAAAAACTCTGCTGGAAAGACTTAAGAGATAACATCAAATCGGTATTAAGCTACACTGACAGATAGCGCTGCCATGGATAAAATATTTAGCTGGATTTCCAAATCAGCCTTTTCCCCCCACAGTACACTGTGTGTGTGTGTGTGTGTGTGTGTGTGTGTGTGTGTGTGTGTGTGTGTGTGTGTGTCCCCCAAATCTTACCCAGCATGCCTGCAGAGAACAGGGTCAGGCCAGAGAAAAAAAGAAAGAGAGTGCGAGCACATGATGGGCAGATAAAGGCTCGTCTGTGTCTGAGGGAGAAGAGAGCGAGGAGGATGAGAAGAGGAGGAGGAGGAGGAGGGCAGTGCGATGAAGGGGCCTCTCTGTTGAAGGAGGGAGTTCAGGCTCTATAGAAATCTCCCATGGTGGACAGAAACAAGGCATTTAGTCTGTGAGTCGGCCTCTGGAACGCCATAATAGGCTCTTATAATGATGCCACTATGGACAGGGAGGAGAAAGCACAGAATATCCCTTTAAACTGAAGTTATTGTGAAAAATGCCTGTAATATGAAGGAGGTGGATGAGCTGTTGGAGGGCCTGCAGTAACACAGACTCACTCAAAGTGGACCTAATTCTGCTTTTATTTACTTCATGGCCAAAGTTTTAAATAATGAGGTCAGAGTATGTACATATAGTTCCTGAGAGACTGAAGGTCAGGCTTCACACTGCTCTAAATACTCAGTTTCACATAGTTTTTTCTGCTCTTGGATATGTATGATGTCTCTGTGGCATCATACATTTCTCAGCATGGTCATCTCAGGCCGATCTACTGTTCAGACTTGCTTACGAAGGGGCAGCCAATCAGAAAAAAGGAGGAGGACCTACAGCTCATTTTTAAATATAGATGCCTGACAAATGAGTTTTAAAGTTACAGTGTGGAAAATGTCACCACTAGATGTCAGTAGATCGCAGGTTGCAGTCAGCAGTTCTTTTTTCTTAGCCCTCTCAATTTAAGTGCATAACCCTAGCTAAGGTGGCTGCTGTAGGACAAACAACTCTGGCCACCGTTCATCTGTCATGAGTGTCGGTTGTCAGTTCGCCGGTTATCTAAGCTGTCAATACGCTGGGTGTCCACGTCTGTTTACTGTGGAGGAGGCTGTAAAACTTTGTGAAAAGAGTCCAATACGGGTCGATGAGTCAGAGAAGCTCACTTCTGACCGATGACAGCGATACTGAGGTGAGTTGTTGAGGATATCCTGAACTTTTTTGTCGGTAAGTGCTGCTGTTTCTGCTTCCGTTAGCTGGCGTTAGCGAAACTTTCTTTGAAGTAGCTCTAACATTGTTGTACTCTGACAGTAAATAAACTCTTATGCAGTGTGAGAATGTAATCAGTATATAAGAGGGAAAGCGTGATTTTAAAGATACTTGCACACAATATTACCTGGCACAATGTTAGCTCATAACCAGCTGTTGTTGTTTGGCCGGGAATAAATAAGCATGTTTATGCTCGTTGTGCTCATGTGTTAGAGCCCTCAGTTCAGGAGATGAGGCTTGAGGTGAGGAGGAAGAGGATGAGGTTTTATCCCCTTCTTAGATGATAAAACACAGATATGATGCTTCGTATCTTGAGTCTGAAGGTGCAGATGAGCCTACAAGTTCTCTTTTCCTTTGCCTTTGGTGTAATATGTATTTGACTGCATTGTGGCAAGTGTGAAGTTTGGTGGGGGGGGGGGGATTATGGTGTGGGTTTTATTTTATTTTGTTTTTGGCAGTTGAGCTTGACCCCTTAGTTCTAGTTAAAGGAACTCTTAATGCTTCAGCATACCAAGACATTTTGGACAATTTCATGCTCCCAACAGTTTGAGGATGGCCCCTTCCTGTTCCAACATGACTGCACGCCAGTGCACAAAGCAGCTCCATAAAAACGTGGATGAGCCAGTTTGGTGCCTTGACTGGCCCGCACAGAGTCCTGACCTCAACCTGCTAGAACACCTTTGGGATGAATAAGAGCAGAGACTGTGAGCCAGGCCTTCTCATCCAACATCAGTGTCTGACCTCACAAATGCGCTTCTGGGAGAATGTTCAAAAATTCCCATAAACACTCCTAAACCTTGTGGAAAGCCTTCCCAGAAGAGTTGAAGCTCTTATAGCTGGAAAGGGTGGGCCAACATCATATTAAACCCTATGGATTAAGAATGAAGTTCATATGCATGTGAAGGCAGACGAGCGAATACTTTTGGCAATAGTATGGTATGTGGCTAGTATAATTTCCTCTGGGTTTTTTTTTTGTGAGGTGCAGCCAATCAGAAGACAGCTGGCTTAACGGAGGAGGAGCTCAAATACCTTGTTTCACACAGATGATGAGATAAAGATGAAGTACTTTGAACTGTGAATCATGCAAAGCTGCTCTAATAGAGTCCAACCATTGTTTGAGGAACTCATCACTTGGTTAATGTTTTGTCATTTTGTTTGAATTCTAAAAAAAAAAAAAATTCAGACATGAGTTTTCATTTATTCACTCGCTCAGAGAGCATTTGACCAGTATAATCCAAATTTTAATTCAAGAGCCTGGAACGATGGCTCATTCCCAGAGAAATCAGTCACACTGTACACAGTTGTTCAGGGAAAATTTGCCTGTGTCTGTTTATTGGAAATTTTATAGGGTTGCAGAAATTATGGGAAATTTGGATTCAAGTGTTGAGCCTTGAATTACTTGTGAATATAAATGGTTTGGGCTTTAATGAAGAGAAGCAGAGACAATGGTTAAAGAAACTTGCCTATTGTTCAGATAATGTGGGAAGTAGTTTCACAGTTGGAATTAAAGTGGATGTTTTTCATTGTCCACAATGCATCTGTGCTTCCAGTCGCCCACGCTTCCTTCATGCCAGCTTCAAACAGTAGATGCTGTCTTTTTTAGTCTTTTCTGCAGCTTTAGCGAGCTCGAGTTTGAACATAAAATAAAAAAGCTGATTACTGAGAGAACGTGACATCTGTACAGTTTAGATTTCAGTGGATTCATTAGTCACTATTTTGACTCCGATGGTGATCATGTGATCAGGGTTACATGCTTTTAGTTTTGAAAATGTTTGAATCAAACTCGAATGACCTCGTTTTAGCTGTCAATTGTGTTGTTGGTCAGAGAACATCAGTGGTTTCCAAAGGGTGGTCCGTGAGGAAAGTCTAGGTGTACCTAGACCTTATTGTTATTAAAATGCACAAAAAGTGATGAATGAATCTGTATAAGAAACATCCTTTAAAGAGCTTCTGTCAGAGGGAACCCTGGTCTGATGTGTGGTTGTTGGATGGTGGAAATTATGGGACCATGACACCAGAGACGTAACGGTTCACAGCAGTTAACCGAAGCCACGGTTCAGTGAACTGAAACATGAACAGATCACATGGTTATTGTACCCAAAATTTAAAAAAAGAAAGATCTAAAATAAATAAATTCAAGCTCTGTCTGTGTTGTAGCCTACTGTACCCTACAGTGGCTGCCACAGGCCACCTTGTGGGTCCCCATAACGTATGTGGCCGACACCACCGGTGCAGTCGATCCACTGCCTGAAGAAAAGAAAAAGTCATGTCCATAGACACTAAGAGCAAAAGCTACAGTTGGCCAGCATCATTCATCAGGAGAACTTGGCTAAGTGAGCTAGCAAGGCAGCTGGAATAGGAGTGCTTTGATCTGATATTTGTATGGGATGAGTCCAATCCTGACCTGTAAAGTTGGATTGATTTGCATTATTTCACTTCAACGCCTCTTATCTGCTCCACAACACGTCTGTGAAGAGCAGCAAAAGGAGGCGAACTCAGACTGAGAGGAGGAAAGTCAATAACAGCAGTCTCCAGTTTCCCAACGACGCTCACAGCGAGCTGAAATCAGACCGGCACAAATAAATTAGTTGAATAACATGAAAACATTCATATTTCAAATATTTTGGCCCTGTTGTCAGTTATCATCTTACTAATTAGAACCATTTCTTTATACTTTCACATAAAAGAATGATTCCCAGTCTCTTCTTCCCAGCGAGGATTACAGTTTATTAATTTAACACTGTTATCTTAACAGAACTCGCTATAAGCAGATACACAAAGGTGTCTGTATTGGACCTGGAAAAAATTGGATTGGTGCATCCCTGTCTTGGACACCAAGCATCCCTTCTGAAAGAAACTTGGCCCACTTCAGAAGAGAGCTGGATCTGAACCAGAGGCGGGAAGATTGCTGGTGAGCTAGCTGGTGTGAGGTGTGAGGTGATGCAGGCAAAGAAGAAGACATCAAATCTGTATTTTGCATAATGTGAGTGCTGGTGTGACTTTGTCAGGAAAAGTTTCACCTTTGTTGTTGTTGTCGTGTCAGAGTTTAATCTTAAAATATTGACAAAGATGAACGGCAAAGGTGTAAAACACCGGGTCCAGATTAGAGCTGCGGCTATCGATCATTCCATCGATTAATCGAGTATTCGCATAAGAAATACTTCTGTCTTATTACTGAGCAATAATAAATTTACTGCTCATTGGTTTCCATTTTAGAAATGTACATATTTATAATAGTTTAACTGCACACATCTGTCATAAAAAAACCTAAATCCTTTTTTATTGTGTTTATATCTCATATTAAAATCATATTTATTAAAGAAAACATTTTCTTAAATGCACAGTAATGTCAAATATAATAAGGTATGCATACAACCTAAACTACTGTCTGTTGTATCTCCGGGATGAGGTAGATTTAGTGTGTTCGTGTGTGTGTGTATTTTTACATTTTTAAGTATTAATACAGTTTGATATAAATTTATTTGTATTTTATATAAATCTAAATCTGCAAAGTAATGTTTCCAAAGGCTTGAAATAACTGTGGTCTAGTTCATGCCAGCGATGAAGACGTTTCACCTCTCTCATCTGAAAGACCATCAGCTTTTAGAACTGAAGAAGCCTTTTGGATGAAAGGTGAAACATCTGCATGAACATAAGAAGTTGCCCACTAGGTTCATCCTATGACTTGGATGAACCTACACACATATATTCAAGGAGAACCTCATACAGCTCTGACATCAAGCGATCAGACAGCTGAGCTGTGAACACAGTGAAGTGACAGGTTTCGGTAGGTTTGCGTTGGATTGCTTTTTGTGTCGGGTGCAGACAAAGCTGGCATCAAATGGTGACCATTTTTTCTAAAACTCATCAGCCACTGTAAACCAAAGTCCCGAGGCATTCAGCATGCACTCTGTGAAGAGTAGTATTTCATTTTTTCTACCAGATTGTGTGTTCATACTCTCCAGGTGTAGTGTGGATAAAATAAAACTCCTCACTGGCATCTGAGAGGAAAAAAATTTAGTATTCTGAATCCAGCTTGTAGGAGAAGCAGGACATAAAAACAGGTCTTAAAACTCTGTGTTTGGATACTTTGGCCTCTGACGCTTCCTGCACTTGGTTAAATTAATGAATAACTTCTTCTAACAGTAACTTTCACTGTCATCGGTTAAAATGTAATCGGTCCTGTTAATCAAACTGCAAGTGAAACAGCCGAGTCCAAAGTTACAGCAGTGCCCAGGGATATAAATTCATCTTAAATACTGTCCTTACTCTTTGCTTGGCATCAACCCAAATTAGACTGGATTAGTACTGTTGTCTCCATCTTAAGAGAGTGAGGGAGGGACTTCCCCTTTTTCAGGGTTTACTGGCCGTCAAAAGATTTTCCAGTCAGTTCAGACTCTACAGTAAAGCAACTACAGTAAAGGGGGGCTGTTTCCCTTTTTTCCAGATCCATATTTTTTATTGTTGGACTCTAATTGAGTAGCTTTGCATTCATTCATTGTTCAGAATAATCTGTATTCTTTTTGGCTCACAGGTATTACTTGTACATATACTGACCTCATCATCAGAAATGTGTTTAATATCCACTGGGACAGGATAAATATCATTTTGACAAACTGATAAAAACCTAGCTTCTAGTTGAATGCTTTATTTGCACACTGTACAGTTAACAGTAACTTTGACTAGTTTTGACAAATTTAAATAGAGGCACAAGGCTTTTATATCTCCATGCCAACTAGTCCAAACAATAATATGGTCAAGATGACATCACAGTGCGTCCTGACAGCTAATATACAACAAAAAGTCCTTATGTCTGCTTTTCTTCAGATCTCCTACTGAAGCTGATTGAAACACAGAATGACTTAAAGTTCTTGCTTTTCAACCTCTGGTGTCAAGTCTCTGAGCAAAGAATAAACCAAACAAGGCACAGATTTCTGTGCCACCTCAACATGAATACGGGTCTGAATCTGGACACTGGTGACATTAGTCTGACTCCACCGTGGCCTTTTCTGCTGCTCACAGGGTCACAGCTGCCACAAAGGACTTCACGTTTGTGTCCTCTGAATATTTCTGGCAAAGCAAATTATGCTCCCAGGCTTTTAGAGATGGTTAGACGTGATCCACTTAAGACAAAAACTGAATGCATTATACAAAAGCCATTTTAGTTTTCTCCACCAGGATGATATACCTGGACTTGAAGACAAGCCCCTTCACATCATACACTACTCTAAACAATTAAAGCAACACTTTGAAAACACATCAGATCTCAATGGGGGAAAAAGCATGCTGGATATCTACACTGATATGTGTCAGGAACAAAAGGATGGCACATCGTTTGATGGAAATGAAAAGTATCAATCTACAAAGGGCTGAATACAAAGACACCCTGAAAATCAAAGTGAAAAAATGATGCGGCAGGCTTGCAACTCTAAATGGTCCTCAGTAGTTTGTATGTGTGCTTGTATGCGTGCGTGACAATGTCAGGACATGCTCCTGATATGATGATGGATGGTGTCCCAGGAGATCTCCCTGGATGACCTGAAACATGATGTCCCAGAGGTGTTCTATTGGCTTCAGGTCAGGCAAGCGTGGGGGGCCAGTCAGTAGTATCAATTCCTTCATCCTCCAGCAGCTGCCTGCAGGACCCAGGACCCACTGCACCAGCGTAGGGTCTGACAATGGGTCCAAGGATTTAATCCCAATACCTACTGGCAGTCAGGTTGCCGTTGAGTAGCCTGTAGAGGTCTGTGCGTCCCTCCATGGATCACCTTCCCAGGCCATCACTGACCCACCACCAAACCGGTCATGCTAAATGATGGTTATAACATTCTCCACGGCTTCTCCAGACCCTTTCACGTCTGTCACATGTGCTCAGGGTGAACCTGCTCTCATCTGTGAAAAGCACAGGTGCTAATTCTGGTATTCTGTGGCAAATGCCAATCTGGCTCCACAGTGCTGGGCAGTGAGCACAGGCCTGCTTAGAGGACATCAGGCCTTCAGGCCACCCTTAAGAAGTTTCACTGTTGCCCCTCTAGTGCACCTGTTGTTAATTTCATGAACACCAATGTAGCTGAAACTGATTAACAACCCCCTCTGCTCCCTAACTGACCAGATCAGTTTCCCAGAAGTTTAATTGACTCGCTGCGATACTCTGATTAAAAAGTCCTTTCATTTTTTTTAACAGTGTATTTTAACCAACCTCCAGATCTGAAAAATAAAGCCAACATTGAAGTGCAGTTCCTCTAATGTCCACTAGACTCCAACAGCCATTCAGTCCCCACAGACTCTCATGTTAAAATGTCCAACTCTACAGCACAAAGTTTACAGCCTGCTACAAAAACCGTTTTGGCTTCTACAGACGGGCTGTCCATAATAACTATACAGAGGTGAATTTTTGTTTATAACTCCTACATTTGGTTCCCTTTGTGTCATAAACCTCTGGTATTTTATTTGTAAATTAGCTCTAATTGCCAGGTGTCAGTGTCTGTATATATTCCCTTACAGTTTATTGATTTAGCTTTCTAGGCAACCTTGCTAGAGTCAGCTGATAACTTAGCAACCTCTCATCTAAATGACGTTCTGGTTGCAAAAATCCAACATGGCAGCAGCCAAAATGCTGCTGTTGGCTCAAAAAGAGCAGTACAGAAACCAGTGACTGATGCCCATGTGCTACACACAATCTGTGGTTTTAACATCAAGATGTACCCACTTAGTGACATTTCTGAGGCATAAGGATAACACCCGAGTGTCAGTTCCCAACTGAGAAACAAAAAAACCTTACAGAAGTCCCTGATAAGGAGCCGCAATCACATGATCTCCAAACAAGTAGTTTTTGTGCAACAGTTCAAAATAAATCATTTATCAGCAGATTTAAGGTTTTAATGTTGCATTTCGTGAACTGCTGTGAGAATGTGTTGAATGAACAACCTGCTGCACAAATTTTTTTTTTATGGAAGTTGAGTCAAGGTCAGTCACATGATTTGTTTTCAGCAGGAAGCAGTTCTGAGCAGGTGTGTTTGTTTAGTCGTTTATTGGCAGTTCAGTTGAAACTTTATCAAACCAGCAGAAACCAAAGACAAATCCAGAGTTAAAGGAGATTTTATGTTGATGCTGTGAAGGTGTGTGGCTGATGTGTTGGAGCTGCTGAGGCAACTTCCTTCACAGGCAAACCTGTGTGAGGACAATGTGTGTGGTCTCTCCTGATCCCACTGATGGATTTAACAGGCTTAAATCAAGCGCCATGCAATTTGAAACTTCATGGCTCAGCGAAATCTTCTCTCTTGACCCTCTGCACTCCATCCCCAGAGGTCAGAGATGAAGGTTAGTGGCAAAGCCAGACACCCGCCTGAAGTTTTATTGTTTTGCCTTCAGCAGAGCGGGTGGAGGTGAGGGAGTTTGCATCGTACATCGTTGTGCAGCCCTGCCGTCATCTTAAAGAGTCATTCTGATGACAGTCACAGGTCCAGCACTTTCTTATATGTACATTCAGGGGTACTCATGAGGTGTCCTTTGGTAGCCATTTCCCCCATGTTACCTTGTGTGTGTGTGTGTGTGTGTGTGTGTGTGTGTGTGTGTGTGTGTGTGTGTGTAGTTGCACATACAGGTGACATGCCAACGGTGGCAGCACAGCTTTTTAAGAGCCAGTTACATTTCTAACCACACATGTACTGCAGACGGTTATCTGTACACCTGTTTATCAGTGCGTTACACCCACGTGGCCTTATGACCAGATTTATATGTGTGGGACTGTAGTGGTCATAAACATATAAACATATTCCCTTACAGCTTCAGTGTCTTTGGTAAAGCGTTGGCTCTGCTGTGTAAAACATATCTTAGAAATCCACTGGCTCCATCTTCTCAGATTTAATCACTTCTTACTGGGATGTGTTTCCATAAAGCCCAACAACTCTGGGGTTAGAGCAAACTGTTTAATATGTCACCATTCAGTGAACGTTTGCCCTCCTTGGTGGCATTTTTGAATTGATAAATCAGGAGGACAGCAGTGCCTTGTTTTTCTCTGATCTCGTTGTGGTTGAATGGGTTGCCGCGTTGTTATTGCATTACTGCAGATGTCACGGCCCTGTGGAGACTTAACACTCTACGTGTGATCTGTTTTTAATCCACAGTAGTAATGTGTTTTTTCCTCTCTCTCTCTCTTTCTGCCTTGAAGCTACTCTCCTTTTCTGCAGCTCTCCGGCAGATTGAGCTGAATTGAAGGTTTTTTTATTCAGCGTTGTGGCCTCATTACCATGCAGACCTATATTTTCAAAATACAATTCCCTAATTATCCGTGCAGTCGTAGTTCTGCATCAGGGGCAGGAGGGGTGCTCTGAAAAGGCTTTCATGTGCAACGCCGTTAGAGTCCGTTTATTCTCAATGCCTTCATCAAGAAAAAAAAGAAGAAGAAAAAAAAGGTGCGCGAGATTTGTGTGTGCCGGTTCAGATGAGAGTGTTTGTTCCTGATTATTCAGGGAAAGAAAGAAGAGGAAGCTTCACATTTTTGAGAGGATTGTTAAAGAACTGCTGTTTCTTTTTGAAGGGACCACCTATGAAAGCACATGTACAAATCAACAAAGGCCAAGCAAGCAAAGTATTACAGTGCATGAACAGATGGGACTGAGAAGTGATATTTAGGTTAAAACTGTTAAGTCATTGGCCACTGTCCTCCTTCTAAAGCCGGTATACACACAGGACCTAAAATTGAAAATGACTCATTTATTTGACACGGATGGAATCAGAGTAACCAAAGCATGGTGATATGACCCTTGAAAGTTTACCCAAAATGCACTTTAGAAGTGAAAACAGATCAAATAGGTTAACGATGCTCGTTTCTGTTCCTCTGCATCACAGACATTAAATTTGCTCCTGAAACTACGATGTGTCCCGTGATACTGACGCTCAGTATCACCCTTTGTCTTTAGGGTTGTGACTCTTGGAGTGGGTAATAAAAAAAAAAAAAAAAAAATTGGTTGCAGTTTTTAAACCGAGCTCAAATGTGTTTTTCAGCACTGAAAGTTTCACATTGATGTTCTGCTGTTATGAGGTTACGAAGGCTCAAAAATGGTGGAAAAAATAAGTAACAAGCACTAAATTCCAACTCATCCCTGTGGACTGTAACTCAGATTCATAGTATGAAATTTTGAAGTTTTGCATTACAGGTTATGCAAAAAGCAGTTTGAGGGAAATTTTTCAGGTGGGAACTTTGGTTGGATTTAGTTTGATTTTATATGGAATGACTCCTAAAGTAGCTTCACATGATTCACAGTTCAAAATAATCCTTATTTAGCTTATATTCAGCTACAGCTGTCTAAAACCTGCAGCCAAAGGACAACTTATGCTTAACAGTGACAAAACAGCATTATATGACAGCCAGGTTGTCATTTCTATCAAAAGATTGCATCACTTAAAGTTCCAGACTGGTGATATTCTTTTATTTTTTTCCTAACATATCCAAACAAAAGGCCAAAACCCACATCGTGCTCCTCTGATCGTCTCTGTTACTCACACTCACAGCTAAGTGCTGGAATTTAAAGACAGGCTATCTCCACACATGTCCTCATAGTCAAATAATAGAAAATAAAGGGAGTTGATGGAGTGATACATAAATGATAGACAAATGGAGGGAAATCTCAGATAGCAGCAGTGAGACAGAGATAGATGAAGTGATGTGTGGTCCCATGGGCTGATTCCAGTTTAAATTGGCTGCTTTCCGAGCTCAGGATTAAAACTGGGCTTAATACCTTTACACTAAAAGGCCTTTCCGTTCCCTCCGAGGGCAATCTGCTGCAGGAACACACCAGGCTTTTAATCCACAACAACAACAACAACAACAAGTTCATGGCTGAAGCTCACTGAGGCGAATCACACCACGACAGACTCGCTCATCCTCGTTCCATGTCAACGCCTCGAGGTCCAGTTTCAATTTAAATCAAATTAGTTTAAAATAATTTTTTTTAGAGTAAGGCAGTTTTTAACCACACGAGGAAGCAGTTTGTGTTTCTCACTGCCATCTTTGTTTGGGTCAAAGAAGAAGCAGCTTATGGAGTGATTTCAAGTTCTTTAACAACAACAACAACAACTGGATAGAGGAGACCAGTGCCAGTCTGATAAGTTCATTGACACAGATTGAATTAAGAACTGGTCCAAGAGCAGATTATTTCTTCTGTCCTGGTTCTTTGAAAATGCTGCTTTCCTCTCTTTTGAGCTGAATTTCTTTGGATTTTGGACATTGGTTGGACAAAACGGGACAGCTGAAGACATCACAAGGACTTCTAGCCCATTCGTTGCAGAGAATACTGAATCTGAATTCCATGTTGCTCAGGCTACAAACTGGAGTCATTTGCATATCTCCTTCATTAGACTGTGGGACCGACGAAGAGCTGACCTGAGGAGCTCATGAATGGATGAGTGTGCGGCTGCCTTCTTAGACATAGACAGCAGAACTAAATGCACTAAAATATATTGAAGATTTCTGCAGTGCTACTCTCGTCTTAATTGCAGCACCTGTGTTGACTCTTTGCCGTTACATTTTTAGAGCTTGTGATCTCTCTGAAGTGGGCAGCACTCAGTCGCTTCATATTTTGCAGCAAAGCAAAATGACGTGGAATGCCTGCTTTTATGTGAGCATGCTCAGCGCCTGAAGCCCGGGTTACCAAAGAAAGCTGATCCCCACACTTGAGGTGCACGTTATCTCAGCCTGGGTTTTAGATTCCAGGCTCACATTGGAGAAGCTGCAGCAACACAGTGTTAGAAATGTGTGCTAAATAAATTACCTAAATGATTCAAATTAATCAGCCTCAACTAATTATCATAAACAAATGGTTTCATCCCTAATAAACAACAAAAGTAAAAACAGGCATTAAATGAACTGATAATGGGTGGCTCAGTGGTGAAGCCAGCGACCACATGCATATGTGGCGGCACAGGTTCGAATCCCGGCCTGTTGCCAATTTGCCAGCGTGTCTTCCCCCATTTCCTGCCTCTCTCCACTACAAATAAAAAGAATGAACTGGTAATGATAATCCAACCAAAGTAACCCTTCAGATAACAGAGGCAGAGTTCACTTTCTGTTCACACTTGTAGGAAACACCTTTGAACAGTCTCACCTGCTCTTAAACCCTTTTCTCTGTAAAAACCAGCTCCTGGCTTTAGTGAGATCAATCAAAATCTGCTGCGTTGTGTTTTCCTTTGATCTGATTGGCTCACAGACTGACGGTGTGGTGGCCAGCAGGGACAAACTTTACAGCAGGCAAGGAACAAAGAAGCAATTAGTCTCAATCAGGTAATCAAGGCAATCAGAGCAGGTTCTTTGTTTCTGATTGAATTTAAATTCTTCTGTCATTTGTTGGGATGCTGTGTGGGATTTTTAGGCCCTGATTAATCCACTGAATGCTCCACATATCCCCGCTGTAAAGGAACTTTTGGTGACTTTTAATGACCTCACCACCCTCACGTGAAACGAGGCCAAATGAACTCCTGAGGTAAAGGCTTTCTGTTTTTGTTAAAATGATCCACTCGTTGTGAAGGGATTGCTGCTAACGCAGAGGACATGAAATGTTCTTGATGCTTTAAGGTGTGGAGGCAACAGTGCAGAAAGTATTTGGGGAGCTATCGTTTCACAGACAGCTGCTGCATGTTGGGTTCAGTCCTCCCAATGAAAGTGAGCCGCAGGTGGAGAAACTCCGTCAGCAGTTTGTCTGAGTGCAGGATTTCTCTAAAACCCTCTGAACAGATCTGTGATATTTCACCGAGCGTTTGGCCTCGCACCAGGGAACCATTGATTAGATTTTTATAGTGATTTGTATCCGGGATTTGCTCTGTGGCTACGAAGGGAGGCTTTTTGGTTTCAATTCCTGTTTTCAGCATTGACAGAATCAGTGAAGAAATATGACTCAAGTGTTTGGGTGCACCAGTAAGCTGGGTATTTGTGAAGTGTGATACTTTTGCTGCTCTGAAGCCAGAAACGAAATGACCAAATGTGTGCCTGAGTCTGTTTTATACACACTGCAAACAGCACACAGTACTTTGGCTGCTGCGGTTTGTTTAAATCCAGATTTCTACCCATCGTCACTCTACAGTAGCTTTTAGTAGTTTTGGACCTTGTCATAATTAAAGAAAAAAGAGCAGTCTCTTATCTCTCTGTTTACAGAGGAAAAAATAAACATTTCTTGTTAGTTTATCTACTGAAAGAAACATTCTCCCATTTGATGGTTTATTTAGATAGAAACAGCAGGGCATTTTCCCTTATTTAATAGCTTATTTATAGTGGGAAACAAAGACATTTATGCTGTTTAATACTTTATCTACAGTGGGGAAAACATTTTCAGTTACTCAATGATTCATCCTCTGTATGTTGTCCTTCACTACATCCAAGAGTCTTCTGAGGTCTTCCTCCTTTCCTCCTGCCTGGCACTATATCCACTATCCCTCCTCTGCACATGCCCAAACCATCTCAGCCTTGCCTCTCTGACATCGTCACCAGACTGCTGAACATGTTCTTTTTTCCGTTATTTAATATTTTATCTATATTGAAAAAAGCGGGAACTTTCTGGTGTTTATTGATATATGGATAGTTAAAGGGGGACACCTTTTTATTTAATGGAATACTAACAAAACCCACCTTATCTTTCCATTTCTCTGTTGTATAGAGTGAAAAATACAAGATCATCACATGGTTGTGATGATCCAGATGTTTTTACTTCAGGGAGAGATCCACAGACTTTCAGTATGACATAATGGCAGCAGGTGCCATCACATATCTGAAACACTGGAAACTTAAAATCTTAAAATGTCTAAAGTTAAGGTTTTGTCATGTGCTGCCAAAATATTCATCCAACGTGTTCCCTCTGTAATCTGGCACACTCGGGCTGTTGATTCAAACACTGGAAATTTGTTGTCCAGTGAGCTTGAATATTGAATGAATAATTTCCTTTTATATTATCGCAGTTTCCAATCATTTCCACTTTTCATGCGCCATGCTGCGCAAAGCCTGTGGTCCTGACCTCAGATCAGCTCTTTGTTGTAGTCTTTCAGCCGGTCGTACAATTTCTATGCGTAGGCTCGTCATTCCTGAAGGCTGGTCAGTTCGCTGATGAATGCCTTTGCGTCGTCTCAGCCCGTACACGGTTTCCGCTCTGCTTGGCCTCCGTCTTAAGAGGTCACTGGTTCAATTCCCTCAGCAGCTACTGTGTCCTGGAGGAAGATTTCAGCTCTTCATCACTGTAATTCTGTCAGCTCCTTAAAGTGGACCTTTTCCTGCAGGTCTGGTTTCATTTAATGGTTTTTATTACAAAATGCCACAGAGTGCTGGAGTTCAGGGCTCAATATTTCACAAGTATAACCTCACATCACCTGGAATGTCACCTTCACTGGTACTTTCACACATTAAAGCGTTTCAGGGTCATTATCACGGCTGCATGTGAAACTTTTCTAAGAATCAAACTAAAATCTTACGCTGTCCTGCGAATATATGCTTTTTTAACGATTTCTAAGTACATGTAATATATATTTTGTCGTACTTTTTGACTGATCCAAATTGTTGTAGAAATAATTCTTATCAAATGAGATGAAAGGGGACATTTGCTTTGCCCGTCATACTGTTAAAGTTGTGGATGCTCACATTAAACAAAGTTTCAAGTGGTCAGTCCTTTTGAGCAAAAAGCTGAAGCTTCAGACAGTTTTTATTTTCTACACCACAATCTGCGCGATATCTTAGACAGTGGATACGATGGTCTCAGATACAGAGACCCTGCCCACCTGCCGTTCAGACTCATTTGAGGGGCAGATTTAATTGAGGGTATATTTTATAAAAAGCCTCTGCTTTTTTTTTTATCAGAATGTCTTAGTTTGGCCACCCCAACATGTCCAGATTACATCTATCTAACTCAAAGTATGATGGTAACACCAATTCTGTATAAATGCTGAGCCACCACTAGCCTGAAAAATGTTGGTACTGACTCACTGGTTCAAAGTCACATCATGCAAGAGTGCAATCTGGCTCCATTTAAACTTCAGTTTATATCTGTAAGTCGTAATAAATAGATACCTCGGGCATAATGTCATAGCTTCACATCCTGTTGCTAGTTTTAGATATTTTAGGTTTTACACTTTTATTTTGCAACAAGCCCCAGTATACGATAAATATGGATTAGTCCTTGAAAGTTAAAGACTGAATAGTTTACATGGTATTTCACTCAATTCATGAGCTCATCCGTACCCTTCTGCCGGTGACTGAATAAGCAATAGTTTTGAAAGGGTTTTTCTTCTGTGTGCGCTGGAACTGTTGAAGAGTCGTGTGCTAACATTACGCCTGAGCTTCAATGAAACTGTCGTGTTTGTGAGCAGCAGGAGTTTATTTTTCAGGGAAATGTGACCTCCAGCTGTTGTAGATGTGTTCATATATCAGACATTTTCTTCCTGTTAAAAGGGAGTTTTTCCTTCCCACTGTCGCCGAGTGCTTGCTCATAGGGGTCGATTTGATTGCTGGGTTTTCTCTCTGATTATTGTAGGATCTTTAGTTTGCAATTTGGCACTATATAAATATAATTGAATTAATCTGAATGACTGTAACTTTGTTTGCAGTAAAACCAGAAAGAAATTAGGTCAGGGGTAAAATCTATTAAATTAGTAATAATCAAATCCAGTAAATAAGCAGTGTGATAGGAAAAACTGGTGGTATGAATGTCTTCTTTTATTTATTTTTGTGCTTCCCTCTAAAAATAACTGACCTCCACAAATGCTTTGTAACTTCATGCATGATGGACTCCTCCAGCTGTTTCCCAGTAAAGGTTTTAATGGTGGTTACAGGAACAGGCCGTGTCTTTGCTCTTTGCTGTGTGTGTAGGCAGATTCCAGCTCCTCGTTAAACTACTTACATGGTGACGACTGAGCGCTGCAGAGTGCTGATAAAACGAAGCATCGAAGCAAAAAATTGTCATCGAGGATTTTTTTTTTTTTTTTGATAATCGAGTTATTCGAGTCACTCGATGAATCGCTGCAGCCCTATTTTATATACCACTGGGTAGCATAATATATAACAATACAGTATATTGTAGATTTATCATTGTTCATTGTTTAATCTGTGGCATGGTTAGTCACTAAAGCTTTCAAATAAATGCAGGTGAAAGATACTCCATGCCCCCTTTAGACTCACCCCTGCATGCGGAAAGGACAGCTGCATACTTAAGCTTACATGAAATAAGATCAATTTAAACCAAATCCGCAGTTTATTTGCATAAAGACAACTTTAGCTTAAGGTTTTACTTCAGTACATGCATAAAACAAAGCAGTGGCGGATGCGAAGCAGCTCCACCAGAACCAACCACGCCGTCCTCTGCACTGCTGCTGTGTTATCAACCTTTTTGTTGAGGAAAGCTGAGGCTGCTTGAGCTGAATCTTAGAACACTTTCTTTTCACACATGTGCTCCTAAATACATGCTACGGTCCATCTGTTTTAAATGCAAGTGACACGCTGTCCAGCCCTGAATCACCAGCGTCGCCTTCCTGCTGTGTTTTCCACTCCATTAAGAAGGGCCTCTTTATTTCATTAACCTCAAACACTTCCTTTAATGTGACGACTGGCTTTTGGCTGTAAGAAAAAACTTCTTGTTAACAATTGTATGTAGCTCTGCTTTAATGTTAAGTTGGACACTTAATCCTCTTTTTATCCTCTGTCTCAAACATTTCTCTTTCTAAAACGTTGCCATGGGGGGGGGGGGGGGGTACCGTTGGTTATATACGTAAACAGTGTGGTGCTCTATAGAGATGTTGCTGATGGGAAGTTTTAGCCTTTTTTTTAGCCTTAGCATCGATGATGCTAGAAATCAGAATAGAATCAGATTTAATGTTAGCTGCATTAGCTAACCATATGGGGATTTCCATCTTTTTGCGGGGACAGTCCTCAGATGGCGACAAGTGCTTGTGCTCAAATGTGAAGCTTGACACTGAACGTGAAACAATTGCTGTTACCCGTGAAGGGTTAGATGAGGAGGCTGAGTGGTGTATTTGTGAGTGTTTTTATGCGTCCATGTTGATATGAGGAAGGTGTGAAGAGGAGGACTATTATCGCAGTGTGAAGTGGAAAACAGTGATTGGCCATTCTGCTGCCTCACCATTGACCCCCATTATAGCTGCATTAACGGGCATCCTGCAGGATTAGATTGCCATCACAGAGAGTAGAAACACACGCAGCTGGAAATGCACCCAAGAGACACCGAAGGCCCTCGCATAATGACAAAGTTATCTACAACAGGGAGAGTTTACCTCCAGAACTTTATTCATATTAGAAAGTTCTGGAGTAAATCTCTGCCGACAGATAAGGGTGAGGATATTATTCCCTGGGATATAAATACTAGGTTCTTCAGTTAGTGTAGAAGGCGGACTAGTGGTGGATACATATCTTGCGGTGGAAATGTTCACTCTTATTTAGGCTAATCTACGCCATAGACTCCATGTTAAAGATGGACATAGCCACTGGTTAGTGAAGTTCTGGGTTTGAAACCTTAAACTGAAACTTTCACAGTCACCATCTTAGTTTTTATTATTTATTTATTTTTTTAAACCAGCCATCAGGAACAATGTGCGTATATGACTGAGAAACCAAGGACACTGCAGGCTCATGTGGTAGCAGCTTGTCAAAAACCAGGCCTGCCTCAAAGCGCACCCTGCTTTTTCCTCCTTTTTGACTCTGAGACCAAAATTTATAAAACGAAGATTATGTTGCTTTAAACAAGATCTCAAACTAGCAACTGAGGCACACTCATCAGGAAGAGGTTTACTGAGAATGACTCAAGTGAGAATTAGGATAGTTTTCTCATAGACCTCTCTTCACAACCAGAGTTGTCGCCCCCTATAGGTTTGAGACATTTCTGTGTAGTGTTTTTTGTTTTGTTTTTTTTAGGTTGTTGACCTAATTTATTTGGGCTAGTCAGTGTAGGAGTCATGTAATTTTCCTCCTCTCCCTGCTCTCAGCCTCACCGTGATGCACCTCCTTGCACACAGAGTGGAGCAGAAGGAGAAGTGAGACGATATTAATCAAGTTGAACGTAACAAGAGGAATAAAACCTTTCCAACAAGCGTTCACTCAAAGAGTGTGAGAGAAATCGATGGGGTCACCGGAGCTTTTCGGTCATGTAAGCTCAACAAGTACAAACATCCAAAGAAAAGCTGTTAGTTAATCAGTGTGCAATGCCTCCAAACTGCTGATGCTTTGCAGTTAGCTTCCTCCATGCTGTTTTAGCTCTCCTGCTGCAGTAAGTCAACGAGGAACAGCATAGACTTAATCTGAATAGACCGACCCGTTCTCTCCTATAGCCACTCCCACTCTTTGAGACCCAATCAGAGCTTTATCCAGTCCAAATATGAGATGGATACATTCTTGCGCGCTTCCCTTCATACAGGATAATCATAACGCTGCAGTGAAAAATATTCCTAAACTTTTTGTGCACTTTGGGCGGAAATGCGGATCATCATTTAAATGTTGCATCCAGCTGTCTTTTCCCTAACCTTAGCTTTACTTTGAGTTGCTTCCAAAATAAGATAATATTTTGATAAGATTATTTGCTGCAAGTTGCAAGATACTCCTGGAAAACAAATCAAGTAAATTGCCAGTGAACGCTGCAGCTTTCAGATGTATTCATTAAAATGTTTTCTCATTAACTTAGTAAAAGTGAATTCATTACATCCTCCCCAAACTGTATTTGTTGTTCCAAATTGGTAGCACATGAATAAAAAATATGGATCAGCTTGCAGCAGTATTGCTGTGTTTACTTTTGCAATACAAAGAGGTATCATGTCTCATGTCTCTTACTCAGTCTGCATTATGCTCTGACTCAACACATTATTTACATATTAAGGTCTGATTGGGCAGTTGTGCTCAGGCTTCCTGTGGTAATTAAAACATGTAGCATTTGAAGTATAATTATATGCTTTTGGTCTTTTGCATCACGTTGCCATTACAGTGCAGACAGACACTGTATCATAGTGAGTCTGCCTGTACCAGCCCTGCGTAAAAGGTGACTCATAGCCTGCTGCTTCATGTGCCTTTGTAAAAGCATAAGTGAACATCGAGTTTAGATTTATTATTAATCCTCTGTTTAAACGTCAGTGAACAATGCTCAATTTAACACGCAGCTGCCCTTGACCTTGACAAACTACGTCATTTAGAAACTCAAAGCCACATCCATTCTCTCTGTTTAAACCAGGAGCTTATTTAGAAGGCAGTCATTGTCCCATCTCGGTCAGGACCACTGTAGTCAAGACGATTTTTTTTCCATCCCCCCTCCATCTGCAGTCATTTATATTTGCCAGCATAGGGCCTCAGCAACAGAACCAAGCAATGAAAAAGAGGAGCTGGGGTGGAGGTGGGCTGCAAAGTGGATTGCCGTGCGACTGTAGGAAGGCTAAAGCAGCTTAAATGGTGCGTCCTGTGTGAGATTTCCCAACTGTAGCTGGCTTGAACCGACAGTATGGTCGAGTCTGTTTCCAGCCTTGCGTCACTAGCTTAGACAATTTTTATTGTTTCTTCAAATACTTTACTTTCTGGAGAGACTAGATTTAAGGCTGTTCTGAGTTTCTAGAACGTTTGGCTTTGAATTTTTAGGCAGTGGCACAAAATATGGGAGCTGGTGTGGAGGTGGGTTGCAAAGCAGCTTGCAGAAGGAAATGTAGGTGGTCTTAAGCAGTGTGCCCTGTATGATACTTGCCAATAATATATGTAGAAAGGAGTCAGCTGAGCCATGTGGGTTGGCATTGAGATCACCTGATATGCCAAGCTTGACTTCATAGCCTGCCTGAACCAAGGTTATGCTTGATTTGTGTGTTTCCAAATTGGCTTCCCAAGTCACTTCAAACGGGTTCCTTTCAAGAGGAGCCAGGTTTAGGACTGTTTTAGGTTCAAGAACTTTTGGTTTTTGGAAAATTGAGCCAAATATAAACTCTGGCAATTAAAATTGCACTACAGTTATGTAGTAATTTGAGAGCAGTTGGGGTCTGTGTGATCTTCAGAGAATATTTGAGCCATTCCCAGTAAATATTGAATAGTAATTCTGTCTGGAAATCACCATAGCTCAGCCATACAGCTTGATGTATTAATCGCATTCCTTAATAAACAAATTATATTTTAAGTGCCACAATAGAGGACAGCAATGTTTTAACATCTCATTGACTAGTTATGAGGATGGTTTTATAGAGTGGTTATGGGCACACGTGTTCAGCTTTTTCTGTTACAATATGAAGATGGTAAATTTGGGACTAAGAATCAGAAAGATGACTAGAAAGGTCATAAACTGGCAAAGTAATAAAGACCGACAAACAGGTTGGAGAAAGCGATTGAGACAGAGCTGGAGAGAGAGAGAGATGGAGACACAGGTAGGTGAAAGAGAACGAACGTGATCAAAAGATACAGAAAGAAGAGGTTGACATCACAAAAGACATGAAGGCAAAAACGAGGGAGAAATGGAGATAAGGAAAAGGGGGATGGAAAATGAGACGGCGACAAAGATGGAAGGAGAGATCGAAGGGGTGAAACGACTGAATGAATGTGGCAGAGGAAAAAAGGTGAATGAATTAAAGTGAAAAGGGTGAGACGGAGCAAAACACAGTATGAAATGAGAGGCAAAAACGCCAAAAGGCAAAGAAAAGACAAAGATGTAATGATAGGGAGAGGGAGGAGTACAAAATGACTGCAAGGAGAGAGGAAAATAAACGAGAGCGAAAGAGACAGACAAGGAAAAACCAGACAGACGGAGGTGAATGGTAAGAGGCAGACAAACCAACAGAAAAGAGACGATTCACAATCAGCCCATGTCTGCACCACTCCTTCTCCTCCTCCTCCTCCTCCTCTTCCTCACTCCCTCCCTCCATTTTGTCGTTGTCCTCTGTCTGATGCTGTTCCAACACCTCTGGGCTTCAGCCTCACATCCACCATCCAACACGCTAATGCTCCTCTGCTGCAGCGTAATCAGACGCCAAGAAGAAAAACAAAACCGGTCCATCCAAAATAAAGAGCAACTGAAACAAAGACGCAGCTCGTCTCGTGTGGGCGAACGTGCCTCAAACCGTGAGGTAGAACCCAGTAGAAACTTGCATCAACTGATACTATGTCTGTTTAAAGCTGCAGTGATGAGGATTTTTATTCCCCTTGTGTCACCGTGCAATTAATCCTTAAATCCTGTTTAATGAATCAGTGGTTGAGATGATCGGTCACGTCTAATTCACACCAGAGCAACATTTTTCTCTAAATTAGGACTGTTTTTCTTCAGTCCTGTTGACTTTTCAAAGCACCTTTCCGCTCTCTGAAAGCTTTGGCAGAATCCTGATGCTCGGTCTTCTCTGGATGCACTTATTTCAAAGCAAAAAAAAAAAAAAAAAGCCTGGTTGTATCATTTTTGAAGGTAATTGTGAAGGCAAATGAGAGGTGTGAGGAGAAGAGTCTCAGACTTTGTTAGATGTTTGAAGACAGGATTTCAGATGCAAACACAAGCAGCTGCGGACACCACAGAGGTTTAGTTGATATTCTCATTTCTAGTCTGCTTTAAACAATGATTAAATAACAATGATTGGCCCAGACATTGGCCCATACCTGCTGTTTCCTTAGGCCAGTATTTAGCCTTGACTCAGCCACTGGTCCACCAGACATGAGCCAGATGTTTGCTGTGTTGTGACTTTTGGGCCACACCTCACCCACACAAGTACCTCCTGTAAACTGTGAAGTCCATCTCGTGACTTCCTGGGCCATGTTTGACCCTCACAATACCTGCTGTAATCCTCATGAAGCCTGGGCCAGATGTGGCCCACACAGTACTTGCCATACTTGACATGACCCATGTCAAGCCCAGCTGGTGACCCTTGGTCACATTTGGCCTACAAAATGCAAAAAGTAACCTGGTAGCCCATGTGAAACACAAAGCCAGCAGAGGCTACTAGTCTAACCTGTTCAAAGGTAAACCCACTGGATTTGATGTGGGCCAAAGAGCACCCCTGAAATCCTGCAGTTTTGATATCTTGGCTTATTTTGTGAGACTCACTGCAGTCTTTAATGATCCACAGCTGTGACAAAAGGGCCTCAAACTATTTTGCAGTGGAAAAACGGGCAGAAATGTGATGTATGCTGGTGTCAGGAAGCCCATCAGTCTGTATGTCTGCTCGTTTCTTGGCATCAATCAGTGGTGCACCAATGAAACGATGCCATTTTTCACCCTACAAAACAAAACTGAAATGGCAAATCGCAATAAAATGGACCAGAGTCGATGCTTGCTTGGGCAGTATTCTGAGGAACCCAAGCCCATCAGTGTCTGAATTATTGATAAGCAGAATATTTGATCAAGGGCTTCATAATCTCTATCCAAACTCAGCTGCTAATGTGACTCTTCCAAACAGTCTGAGCAAACGCGTCGCCAGATGAACGAAAGCGGCAAACAAACCAATTATTGGGAAAATGGGAGCCAAGGTGGCCGGTATTTGACAAAGCCCGGTGAAGTCCAGTGAAGTGGAGATAAATAAGTCAGCTGAGCTGGAAAAAAGCTGGCATGAAGCCAAATGTATGGACTGAGTGTGATGTAGCTGCTAGCATCCCTGCTGCTGTCAGTGAGACTAATTTTTGTTTTGTATTTTTCCTGCAAAATAACACTGATTTTAGTATTGTGATAGCTGAGGTGTGTTTCTGTGTTTGTGTCCTAAGGCTACGCATACACGTCATAGTTGTAAACAAGAGGCAGGAACAACCTTCAGGGGGTCAGAAACCAGCCACGTGGTCAAATTAATAACTGCAAACAGATTTTTTTTTCCCCTGTTTCTCTGTATTTTAACTGTTTTGCGGGGGGGGGGGGGGGGGGGGGGGGGGGGGGGGGGGGGGGGGGGGGGGGGGGGGGGGGGGGGGGGGGGGGGG
>JAVDPK010000484.1:76025-87490 GCA_034780415.1 Cichlasoma orientale | reverse complement strand
AATGCAAAAACTTTAAAGCTTAATATCTCAAAACTGGTCAGAACGCAGATAGAACCTTATAATTCTAAGGGGACGATATTTGAGGAGCTTCCAACTGGAAATGGTGCAGCAATTTGGCAGTTTTTTATGGCCCAAAATATGATGAGAAGATGAGTAGAGAAGGTAAAAGACTTGGAAACCAAATGGTTATGATGTGGCCACAACTCTTGTAGACAAGACAGTTTGTTGGACTCCATCTTTAAATGTCTTTACATCTTAAGCGCTTCCTTTTAGGAGCAGTTGGTTAATGGTGCATCACTTGTTTACAGATAAGACTCGTACCATTTCTGTGCATTTAAACGTCCTTTCCTCTCCAGCCACAGAGTCACTTACTTTCTTTTCTAGTTTTCCATGTGGACGCTGTGCAAGTCCAGGCAGGCAAAACGATCAGTAACTCGGGAAGATTAATCTGTGGAACAAGTTCAGTGTGTGAATTATTGTAACATTAAATGCGTTGATATTATAAAAGATGAACGTATCTTCGCGGACTGGAGTGAAGGCAATGCAGAAGTGCCTTAAACCTGCATTCTTTCTAATAACCAGCAGGGGGTGCAGATCACACTTATAGAAATCTTTCTCAATGAGTTTATGATTGCAGACAGTACTTTCAAGTCTTTGAACTGAATAAAGCATGAAGTTAATTTAGGCCCCATTAGGGTCAGAAAAGCACGATAACCCAATGAGCTTGCAGTGCCCCTGAGTTTGTCTGCCTGAACCGCCCCTCACTCATCATGTCCAGTCTCAAAACACTGATGGCGACGGTGAAAAATTGCTCGAGGCTTTAAAACAGGACTTCACGGTAATTGATGGGCAGTGACAGAGTGGCTGTGTCCAGCTTTCATACTGTGGATGCGCTGGATTCAGGTCCGATCGGACACTCTGCTGACTCACTGCTCCATCTTGTGGTTCAAATTGGTATTACGTGAAAATACAGCCCAGCCCTGGTTCAACATCGGTTTATATTCGTGCAGCACAACACACAGTTTTCTTTGTATTCTGCTGGTAGTTTTACAAGAATCACTTTTAAGGCATTGGTCTCATCACAGATGTTGGTCCTCTGGTGGTTGCTAGCTCTAAGTAGCTGTAGCTGAGACAGTTAGCAGTGGGAGTGAAAAGCTGGTTTAGCAGGCATCAACAGAGATGAGTCCATTAACGGATTAGTGGGCAAAATCAAAGATTAAGTAGCCTCCTTCCTCCCTCTCTCTGAAGTTTTTCTGTGTGTGTGTGTGTGTGTGTGTGTGTGAGGCAAGGACAGAAATACAGAGTGGGTTGTCGGGTTTATTTATTAGACAACAAATCTCCTCAAGGTCAAGAGCACAAACCACAAAGGGCACAAGCACAGGTAGAGTGGTTATCATGTGATCCTCCATGATGTGACGACTCTTTGTTTTCCTCGTCAGCTGTTGTTGTGTTGTTGTTCTGCTCTGTGTGCGTCCTACGAGACCAACCTCCGTACTAAACCACTGAACACACATGCAGCATATAACCCTTTTTATGTGACTGTTCTTCTTTTTTCCAATTTTTTAATACATTTTTTCAATCTCTTCTGTTATCATTTACCAGACAAAAAGGCGGGAAACGTGTGAGGCCACACAAAGAGGATTAGAACTGCCCGGGATTCGCTGAGCAAGGAGCTCTGAGCCCCACCCCCAACTCCTCCACTTCCTCCTCCTATTTCCTCCCCGTCCTCCTCCTCCTCCTCCTTCCTCTCTCCCTTCATCCCTCCTCCCGATAAACGGAGTAATCACATGTTAACAGACCAACATGGTGAGAAACAAGAGACAGAGAGAAAGATGCAATTCATGTAGATGAGAAGAAAAATAATCACTCAGAAAGCAATAATTCAAGCCCTTCTTTTTGTCCCTCCATCCATCATTCATCCATCCATCCATCCATCCCCTCCGTCCGATACAAACATCCAGTGTTTCCTTTTTTTAATCCTTTCTTTGCTTGTCTGTGAGATTTTATATTGTCTACAAGAGAAAATAAAAAATGAAAATCGAGACATTCCACTTCCCTTCCCCTTCTCTCCTGAAGCTCTACCGACTCCGGATTGGTGGATTATATTAAAAAGAAAAAAAAAAGAGAGGGAAAAAAGACTGTTAGTTTTATAATGACAGCCATTTTGGTTTGTAGTCCCCCTCCTCCTCCTCTTCTTCCTCCCCATCTTTGCCCCCATCTGCCCCCGTAGATATTTGACAGTACAGCAGGAACATGTTGCTACCGTATATAAACTGCCCCAAGGACTGCCACTTCCCCACCAACACTGCAATGTCTTCAGCTCTGTGTGTTTAATGTTTTTAGACTGTTATATTGTGTACATGAATTTAAAAAAAACAACAAAAAAAGAAAATCCATCATTGAATATTAAAGTCAGACTTTTTTTTTTCTCTTTTTTTTGGTTCCCGTTTGGTTTGAATTGTTTTTCGTTTTTATTTTTTAAAAACATCTTCTCACTGTTACCGACGATTATGCTGTAATTAAAATAATAATAATAATAATGATGATGTTTTGTTGGTCCAAGTTTTCACATGTCCGCTAGCAAATTGTCAAGAAAAAAATAGTACAATAAAGACTAAAATCTAACAACTAAACTGCAAGGTTTCTATTTTTATCTGCACAACTGAAGAGTTGTACGCTTCGAGGGGAGGGCGGGGCGTTACGCTGGAATATGATTGGGCGCTCATTAATCTGCGTATCGATAATCTCATCCCTTTACGTAATGGGTGGAATAATACGAGATTTCTTTGTATTAAAGTAGATCTGCGTGTATTATCTGGCAGCAGGCGGCTGCTGCTTCCTGTAGACGGTTAAGGACATCCATATGCCAGCCGCCACCAGCACTTCATGAGGGTTTCTCACAGCTGGATAAACTTTAAAAGGACCCTGTGATCTCTGACCTTTTAAGGTACAACATGTTTATTAAAAATAATAAAATTCTGAGTAGTGGAGAAAAATCTGACTTTGAATGTGGCGTGGTATTGGTCTGAGTAACTGCTGATCTACTGGACAGCAGTACATCCCATCTGTAGGGTTTACAGAGAAGGTCCAAAAAGAGCAGAAAAATCCAGTGAGTGGCAGGTCTCTGGGAGAAAATTTCAGAGGTCAGAGGTCAGAGGGGAATCGCTAGACTGCTTCAAGCTTGGAAGGCAACCAAGATATGCAGAAGAGCATCTATGAACACACCAACCTTAAAGCAGATGGGGTACAGCAGCAGGTGGCTCTCCTGTCAGCTCAGAACAGCTCGGTTTGAGCGACTGGATCAAAGCTGTGATGGCTGCAGGTTCCCGGGACGCAGGTTCCTGTATTCAATGAATGAAGAAATGCCCAAAATCTCATCAAAAGGTGAATTTCAACGTATCAGATTGGTGTGAAAATGCCTCCAAAGCTCAGGAGAAAGGAGGCAGAGTCTCCAGGTCTTCTTCACAAATTCAGAGTAAAGGAACATTTTTCCCCTCCTCCTTTAATCTTAAAGTTGCCCTCTTTTATTATTTGGAGGCCTGATGTCCTCGTAGCTGCTGCGTGGGTTTCTTCTCTCTTCTGGAAGGTGTTGAAAAATTTGTCCAGCATGTCGATGAGCTGTTTCAGTATTTCTGCGTGCAGCAGCATCTCAACACAGCTCCAGAAATCATGTTAACATTAGTAACACCTCACTCGCCTTAAAATGATTCTCTCTGAAGTTTAGAAAAAGAAAGATGCCTTTTTTTTTTTAGTATTTGCTGATCAGACTAACAGATCCTCTGCAATGTGAGGGCTAAAGCTAAATCATTATTGAGATCATGTCGAGCACTCGGCGGGGGGGTCCCGTCAAAGTGTCCTTGACCCAAAACGATGAACCTGCTCGCTCGGTGTAAGCAGAACATGAATGAGCTGCTGACGCCTTTAAAACGAACAAAGGAAACTGCAAGACGCGTCGGGCAAACGCTCGACGTTAAATCAAAACGTGAGCACATCAGGAGGACCTGGAGAGGTCACGCAGAGGTCATGGTTCAGAGGATTTTTCCAGCAGATACATCACAGACGTTCAGCAGAAACCAGCAGAACAACAGCAGGACGATCTGAGGCACTTTTTCTCAATTTGCATTTTCTGCCCTTTTGCTCTGAATGAAGTTCATTCATTCTATGTAAAGATTCTAACTGGACTTCATGTATATCCATGCATTAGAAAAATGTAAAGGCTCCATTTTTTACAGCTTTTGAAGGTTTCTACTGTAGTAAAACAACTTTCTATTCAATTCAATTCCAATTGAATAATGAGTATTAAGGACATCGCATCACCGTGACTCGCTTTATGGCATCCTCCATTTTGGTTTGGGGCATGAAGCAAGCAGCAGCGTAGAATTTGTAGCAGCAGCCTCCTGATAGCATCACCTTCAACCAGCACAACCAGCTGCTTCTCTGCACGCGTGGAAGCTTCTGTTGGGCCCTAAACTCCAACGTCTAGTTCTCGTTTGGAGACGGGCGCCATTGGGACGCGAAAACCAGACGAAAGACAACGAAAATCTAACTATAAACAAACCAATCAGAGAAACGTTAGCTTACAGGGAGGGGGATAAAGTGGCTTCTTTCAGCAGCAACCTGTAGCACTGAAAAATAAAAACTGCTAAAAGCTGCACTTCCTCTAATGTCCACTTGAGACTCCAGCAGAACTCCACACTTTACAGCACAAATAACCATGGTTACAGTCTGCTATCTCTATAGATAGTTTCCATCTTTGTAACTTTACAGGGTTCAATTTCATTTATAACTCCCCTGATTAAGCTTAAAGTTGGGGGCGTGGCTCCTGTGATGCTTGGGGGGGGGTATTTTTCTGAATCTAAAAGGGGGAGGGGCATGCAACAAAAAATTTTTTTTATATGTATTTAAAAGTTTTACATGGAGCTGATGGTGATTAAAGAGCTGTAGCGTCCTCTCTTCCTTACACTGCTGCCGTCAGCGTCCGGGTCAGGGTCCACAGGCCTAACGTTGAGCAGCAATAACACGTCTCGCCGTCTGTGAAGTGTGTGGTGACAATAATTCCACACTGTCAGTTAAAATCGGCAGCATACTGTCTTGCTGTCAGGCCAAATCTGTGGGATTATGTTATTACAGCCATAATGCTGGAGTACAGTAGCTGAGCATGCACGCACACACACACACACACACACACACACACACACACACACACACGCACGCACACACACACACACACACTGAAACACCCCGAGGAAAACTGCTGCTTTGCCATTTAAAGACATCTTAATGTGCGATGTGTGATAATACCCGGTCATGTTGGGAGCAGCTTTGAATAGCAGATGGAGGAGATGCCGGGATAAAGTCGCCGTCAGACGTCGTTCTCTGGGCTGCAGCTCAGGTCAAAGACGGAAAAAACAGGCCGAACAGAAGGTTTACAAATCAGGATTATAACGCACAGACACCAGCTGCTAATTACAGAGCAACACCTACATGAACTGGGCTGACAGGTCTCTGCTTTTATGACTAGATTAAGTTACATCAGCAGACATCCTCTGAACAAGGAGCTCGAGCTGAAACTGGACACATTCTGTCCTCTCTTTCATTTAGGACTGATGATATAAACCTGTTCTGCTCATTTTCAGCACCATTTTTTAATTCTTGGACCGTACGAGAGCAGCTTTGCAGGATTCACAGTTTAAATTAATCCTTCTGTATCTTCATCAAACGAGCTGCTTTAGAGCCGCCCCCTTTAGACTTTCTTCTGATTGGCTGCTGCACTTAAACAGAAGACTGGGTGGGGCTTCTGCACATGAAATAACCATATTAGGGATTTTCCCCTTAATGTGACGTCATACAACGCCAAGATGAGAGAAAGAAAAATGTGTTTTGAGCTGTCTGAAGCCTGACACCTTTTTTTGTGGAAATCTTATTTTGTTTACATTTTTTATGTTTCCTTTTTATTTATTGAGCTCCATTTTTACATAAATTTATTTTATGGAGATTTTCTACTTTATTTAAGCCATTTGTTACTGGTTGATTTTATGTTTTGGATGCTGTAACACAGGCCTTTACAAACTTGAGATAAACTATTTTTATCTAATTATAAATCGGGCTATATTTACAAATTTAACATCACATTTTAATGAGTAGGACTTTAAACTTGCAGCGGAGACCATAAACTGACCAGGAAAGTGTTCATTGAGGTCACAAATCACGGGAGGAGCGAGCTCATTTTCTCACAGGCTTCTGTACAATCAGACTTTAGTGGAGTCGCCCACTGCTGGCTCATTTAAGAAGTATTAAGGTGCTTCAGAACTGGCTTCACTGTCCAGCCCAGTGGCTCCATCCAGCCATTAAATACAGTCTATGTGTACAACATCCAGCTGCAGGAGCTTTTAAACTTTGCTGCATAAGACTTAATTTATTTACCAAAATCTAAAACTATGGACATTGCAGGCCTGCAGCTGCACCACACACACGTTTAACATACCATTCTTTGTAAGTCTGGAGAAAATCTGATGTTTTCAGGCTTTTTTTGTTTTTAATAAAAACACACACAAAGCTCAGAATCTCATTTCCCATTTTTTATTAGCAATTTCAGATTTATTTACAAACCAAACGGCAGAATTTACAGAAGGTGAAACGGAAAACAGCTTTTCGCCAACATTCCCCACCGACACAAACCCACACTTTAGTGCGTCAGCCTGATTAACAGTGAAGGGGATCGCCACAGCCTTTTAAATATAAGTAATGACTCTGAGCGACTCCTTCGACCACAATTCAGCGGGAGCAGCAACATTAGTTTTTGCTTTCCATCTAAATTTAACAGCCCTATAATCACACACTGCTGCGTGCACGCTGTGGCAGATATTCAAGTGTAATACTCAAAGCCTGCATTACATGGATTTTTATTTATATCGCCGTCTGATGCACTTTTAATCTGTAACAGTTCCTGCACGCTGGATTTAAAGTGAGACAATACTCTCTGTTAGACACGTCTTATCTGCTCTGGATTTGCTGTAGGTTCACTTTATGAGAGCAGCTGCATTATGTAAGAAAACACAAACACTGAATTTGACTCAGGATCAGCAGCCCTCCAGAATAAAACTCCAGCCTCACCGAGAAAACATGCACGCGTTTAACGTGATTTCTGTGAAAGCGAGCCGGCGCTGCAGGCTGATGGGAGCAGACAGCACACAGGGAGAGTTTTCCTGCAGCTGACCCGGGTGATGTATGGAGCGTTTAGTCCATCCAGACAAGTCAGCATCAACACTTTAACTGAAACACACACATTGAGGGCGGTCTATATGTTCACATGCGCGCACGCACATCCACACACAAGGCTGACAGGAGTGTGTGTGTGTGTGTGAGAGAGACTGCAGGCGGCTTCTTTGTGCTTGATCACACAGATAAAAAGATGGTGCAAAGCGTCAATATGAGAGTGACTTTTTCCCGGGGCTGAATGATGGCACAAGCAGCCACTGTGACATCACTCATTAGTGAAGTCCTGTTTTTGAAGCCAACTCTTTGCAACTTTAAGGACTGAAAACAAAGCGAGGGTCCAAAAGCTGCCGTTCTCCGATTTCCCCTCAAGACTCCAAAAATACCGACCCCTCGATCCTGCAGAGGTCCATGAAATTCACAGCCTGGTTTCCACCTTCATAACAACTCAGACTACAACTTCCCCAAAAGCTTTGTTTTACATACACTTTGCTTCTTCAGGGTTTATTTTTATATGTTTCTATGATACAGTGAAGATCAACCGCAGGTACTTCATAAGTTTCAAAGATTTTATTGGCAAATAAATCAAAGCTGCTTTTTAAGGACGGAGCATTTCAAAAACATCCTCAAAGTCCTTCCAAGCATCCAGGAACAATTTGGTGACGATCTGCACTTTTCAACATGATGCAGCTTCACAAGGCAAAAGTGAGAACTAAGTGGCTCCGAGATCTTCAAATTAATATTTTGGATCAATGGCCAGGAAAACCTCTGGATCTTAATCCGATCCAGAATCTGTGGTCAGTCCTTAAAAAGCAGGTGGACGAGCAGGAGCCCACAAACCGATGAGCCTGGAGCTCCGATGAGGCAGGAATGGACCGAGCAGGATGTCCAGCGTGCCACAGAACTGCAGAATTATGAAGAGTCAACACTGCAAACAGTCTGTGCTGAAATGTCATTTATTTGCCAATAAAATCTTTGAAACCTATGAAATACTTTTGACTGTTCATCTCTAAATCATAGAAACATGTAATAAAAAAAACATCAGAGTGTGTGAAACTAAATTAGTGCGGCTTGATTTGGACTAAATATTAAAAAAATAAATCAATTTTTAGAAATTTGCTGACGCAGCCAGACTCTGGAGGTTTTATTGCTTTGGTGAGTCTGTGTGTCCAAGTGTTTGCGGCGCCGTCTTAAACTTCTTATACTCTGATCGTGACTCCACACGGTTGTGGTTAATACATTCACTGGGCAAGTGAAAGGTTGCTGGTTCAATTTCAGCCAGAGACACAAATTCTCTTTGGGGCCAAATGAATTTACAATCTAAAAGGACCACTGAGCTGCTGTCACCTCTGGCTCCAAGTAATAAAATTCAGGTTTAAAATGTGGAGTCCAGAAACCATCTTTTATATACAGTCTATGAATTTTAACCCACAGTCAGACCACGACACAGAGCGAGTCGTCAGGTCTGTGCTTGAAGAATAAACTTATATGATCACTACACCCCGAGACAGAGAGCTCTGTTTGTTCTCTGGTTATGAAACCTGCTGCATGTTTTATGGTATCTGCACAACATGTCAAACTCTGAGGAGAGAAAACGTCGTCTCAACACAGACGGGAAGGACGCGACTCAGAAATCTGCACTGAGAATTAAATCAACGCGACAGCTGAAAAACACAAAACCACCATGAAAGACAAACGTCGCCCGGATGAGAAATATTTAGAACACTTTCTCACATTTTTCCTTTCTGATTCACAACTTCCAAAGTTCCAAACACACAAACTCATCTTTGAGCTTAAAAACAAACAAACCAAAGAGCCCCGAAATTTACCGCTGATGACACAGAAAATCTGTGCGTATAAACCTGAAAAGTCAAACAAGCTGCTCTGAAGCACAAAACATTTAACATGAAATCTGTCAAAATATACCGTTTATGTATATAGAATATATAGAGATATAAAAACAAACAGCCAATAAAAAGAACCAAATAAAAAAGATCTGCGTGTCGCTGTGATCGATTCTGCTCCCAGTCTTTGTACAAATCAAGGCTTACAAAGCTCATAAATTCAGGGATTAAATCTCACGGCGACACCCAACATTTGCTCCTCCTCTCCGTTCCCTCTTCCATCCATCAGCGCCTCTCCCTCCTCACGTGAACGTACTTCCCATTTACTCCACAGTCTCTCTTTTTTAGAAACACTTCACTCCATCTTGGACATCTCAAACTTTGTCGTCATCGTTTCCTGCAACAGAAAACACACCAGCACGCTCATTAGTTTGCACATCAGTTACAATGAAAGTCTCCACGTTCATAGTTTCGGCCTTTTGTGGATCCCGGGCGGAGATCTGAGACAGTGGAAGTCGAGCAGCAACCAGCAGGGTGGAAAAATGAATGAAGCCCCAAAAGCGGCCCTAAAGGTGAGTCAGTGGCCGTAGACCCCCCCCCCCCCCGTTAAGATCTCCAACTTTACAGCAGGTGCTCAGCCTGAAATATGATTATTGAAAGTATATTTTACTTTACAGACCCTGCAGACCACATTTTAGGAAGTATTTTATGCTTTTGTGACTCCGACACTTCGTCTGGATCCAGAAATATTCTTTCCAGATTTTCGCTCCTGTGCTGTCAGGCTCGCATTTTATGCATTTTTTGAAAAAGAACTACAGGAGTAGTTAACGACTTTTTGGAAATTTGTACCTTTTGTAAATCATCCAGGAGGACAGACCGGACCCTTTGGTGGTTCTGGCCCCGCTTTACATTCTCCAACGGTAAGAATGTGAAGCTTGCACACCGTCTATCAGCCTAAACGTGCGTCCTCACTTTGTTAGTAATAAAATTATTTTAAAAACACCAAGTTTAAAGCAGCTCATACATAAGCAGGGCAGGGCGTGTGGTAGGAGGTTTTACCACATTTATACAGGCCCAAACTGTTTGGTGGCTCCATGCACACATTTTTGCTCATAAATCCATAAATGTATTTTGATAGAAAACGTCTAAGTGACAAAGAAACTGCACAATTCATCGGCATTCTCCAATAAAAAGGTGTTTTCGATCGACTCGGCCGGCGCTCAGCCTGTAAGCTTGATTTCAGCCGTAACGCTTAAAAATAGAGACGTTTATATTTGAGGTGCTTTTAGAGGAAGCGGCAGGCTTCGGGCGCAGAGGTTAGGAAAGTCAGAGCATATTAAAGGAACCGACTTCTGCCTTCACCTCCATCTTTTCATGGGATTTGTTGACAACAACAACAACACTGGAGAGCTGCATGTGCCTCACAGAAAGGAGGGCATCTTCAAACACTGGCTCGGCTACCAGAATCCAAGTTAACAGGATTTATTGAGGTTGCAAAACAACACAAAGAGAGAGACCTGAGCGGCGGGGTGACGACGAGGTGAGGCAGTATTTCCTCCTCAATCATGAAGAATTCCATAATTTACCATAACAGGAGGTTAGGTTCAGATTTAGCCTTCATGGAGCTCTTAAATAACAAGAACACGTTATATAATCTGCCAAAAGGAGGCGAAGAGCAGGGAGTTAAAGGCATTATTTCCCCTTAAATTAACCCTTTGATAAGCCGGAGTCATTACATACACGTCCATTATCCTCACCAGGAGAGCGAAGCCTCCTCTCACTGCGGAGACCACGGAGGGTGTGCACACTTCATATCTTCTATGGGTTTTAATATCCCTCTGCGTTCATACGGCAGCTTATGTAAGAAATTGATTTTACATAAGAGGCACTTTGTTGATTGCTGGATGCCTTAAAGAGGCTCGGTTAGAAGATGAGAGTAAATAATTTGGAAAATGGTCCGAATAAACAGCCAACAGAGGGCACGGCTAAAAGAGGAAACATATTAAACGAGTGCAGCGTCTGCCGGAGGTCAAGCTGAACCAGCTCTGGAGGATTTTACTGATTACACAAACAAAAATATATTTAAATATAAAAAATATATATATGATTTTTTTTAATTCAGAGGGATCATTAACAGCTGCAGCACATACACGCATTCACACACACACACCCTTCCACACGTGTGCACACACGTACGTGCATCGCGTCACATCTTTCTGCTCACCATGACAACACAGAGCAGGATAAACAACAGTGTGACACAAGCAGCAGCGAAGGGTCTCTGCTGAGGGTCTGTCGCCCCCTGCTGCTCACAAACAGACCTGTAGATATCATATGTGTGTGTGTGTGTGTGTGTGTGTGTGTGTGTGTGTGTGTGTGTGTGTGTGTGTGTGTGTGTGTGTGTGT
>JAVDPK010000484.1:54577-65520 GCA_034780415.1 Cichlasoma orientale | reverse complement strand
TGTGTGTGTGTGTGTGTGTGTGTGTGTGTGTGTGTGTGTGTGTGTGTGTGTGTGTGTGTGTGTGTGTGTTCTTACCACCATCAAAGGCCATTCGGAGGCTGATATAAAGCCATGTGGACCCATCATACTGACCTGGACTGTAAATAAAAACAGAGACTGTTAGACTTTAATTTCAGTTTGGACATGTTATGGATGCTGGATTTGAGAAAATGAAAATTGTGTGAAAAGGGTGTGCCTTTTTTTTTGTCTCAAAGCAGGTTTAAATAATTGTTTCAGTTGTTCTAGTTTAGCTTCATTTACTCATATTGATTGAGCACAAGTTGTCAAGTGCCCCCGCTGCAGCCCCAGATGAACTGCAGCCAATTTCTGCACAATGGGAAGTTGAACATTCTCCTAGTTTGGCTCTGATCGGAGTTCACAGGCAGCTTTTTATTATTTAAAGCTTGTTATTGTGATTATGAATTATTTTAAAAGTCAGATTTTAGAGTGCAAAAATTATTCTAATCACACAAATCTGCAACTCTGACTAGCTGACAAAGGCAGCCCTGTGAAGTGAGTGAGTGAGTGAGTGAGTGAGTGAGTGAGTGAGTGAGTGAGTACTGACGCTGCAAACTCCAGGGGTTGTTGGGAACAGGGGGCTGGCTCTTGTCTGTGATCTCGACGATGAACATGTAGGCTCCGTCCTCCCAGCTCTGAGCCACCACATCGAAATCAGGATTACCAGCCTGAGTAACAACAGAGGGAGCAGCTTTTTACATCAATTTAAAGAAACCATGAAGCGCATCTCCTGGAAGTCAAACCACAAACCTGCTGGTCACAGGATAATCTTTCAGTAATAAGCCGGTTTAGTTAGTGAAGCTGACCTGTTTTGGATGTTTTTCTGTTTCATTCGTCTTCGCTGACTGTGAGACACAGAGGAACAAGGTTAGTTAAACTGTCTCAAACACACTTAACCACTCAAAAATAATCAGAATAACTTTAATCTATGAAGTGAAGTACTCTATTGGGGTAAATGAACTAGTTCTCATAGAGTGCTTTTCTACTCTGAGCACTCCAAGTGCTTATCCAGCATGCTTACATTCACCCATTCATACGAGCACGTCCATGTGTAACTAAGCTAAGTGCTTACTGTCTAACACTCACACACATTCACACTCTGACGCTTGCGTTGGAGAGCAACTCGGGGTTCAGTATCTTGCCCAAGGATACTTTGGCACACAGCCTGGAATCAAACTGCCAACCTTCTGATTAGTAGGTGACCTGCTCTACCTCCTGAGCCACAGCCACCCCAGTAATATGGTACTGTGAGCTCTTTAAGATAAGATGGGGCCTGATTATTCAAGACCTTGTATGTGAGGAGAAGGATTTTAAATCCTATTCTGGATTCAACAGGGAGCCAATGAAGTGAAGCCAATATGGGAGAAATCTGCTCTCTCTTTCTGGTCCCTGTCAGTACTCTAGCTGCAGCATTTTGGATCAGCTGAAGACTTTTCAGGGAGCTTTTAGGCCAGCCTGATAATAATGAATTACAATGGTCCAGCCTAGAAGTAATAAAGGCATGAATTAGCTTTTCAGTATCACTCTGAGACAGGATGTTTCTAATTTTAGAAATATTGTGCAGTTGTTTAATATGCGCACTGAAGACCATATCCTGGTCAAAAATGACTCCAAGATTCCTCAGTGTTACTGGAGGCCAAGGTAATGCCATCCAGAGTATCTGGTTAGACGCCAGGTTTGTTGGGCCGAGTACAATAATTACAATAATAATGAATATTTTTTTCTCTCATTGGTTAAAATTTTATTTGTGAAGAAATTCATGAAGTCATTACTAGTTAAGGTTACAGGAATACTCAGCTCTACAGAGCTCTGACTCGCTGTCAGCCTGGCTACAGTGCTCTAAACCTGGGGTTGTTCTCATTTCCTTCAGTCAGTGACAAACAGTAAGGTGTCCTAGCTTCACAGAGGGCTTTTTAATAGAGCAACAAACCTTTTTCCAGGCTAAATTAGTGACACGCCAGTTCCTCTCCAGCTTTAAGTAGCTGCTCTGCACCGTGTTGGCACGTGGCAAGATAATAATGGAGGAATTATATCCTTAAACTTAGTTACAGCAGTTTCAGAAAGACTTCTATTGTAATCATATTTATTCTCCACTCCTGTGTAATCCATTATTGTAAATTTAAACATCAAGAAATGATCAGACAGGAGGGGGCTTTCAGGGAATACTGTTAAATCTTCAGTTTCTATGCCATAAATCAGGACAAGATTCAGAGTGTGATTAAAGTGTTTTTGAGAGAAGCCAGTTGAGTCCAATAATAGAGTAGATATAGATTAAATGCAGTGTTGAGGCTGTCATTTTCATGGATGTTAAAAATCATCCACTAATTATTTTATCTGAACCGAGCACTAAATCAGATAAAAAGTCTGAGAAATCAGACAAACTCTGAGTAAGGACCAGGTGGACGACAGATAAATAAAACGCTAATTAGGGTGGACAAAAACTCTGTCTGGGTCTTTGATTAATAATCTGGAAGATTGCTGCTACTCCTCGACCCGTGCTCGAAGCACAGGTCGAGGTTAGTGTGACAGTTAGTGTGACTCAGGGGTGTCGATTCATTTAAACTAACATATTCATCCTGCTGTAACCAGGTTTCTGTAAGGCACAATAAATCAATATGTTGATCAATTATTAAATAATTTACTAACAGGGATGTGGAGAGAGACCTAATGTTTAATCATCTACATTTAACTGCTTTACTCTTTGGTGCAGTTGAGGATGTTGTATTGTTCTTTGGTCCAAAGGACACTGTTCCAGAATCTTGTGTTTTGTTCAGATGAAGCTTTTCCAACCTATGAGCAGAAAACTAACTGGCTCACCGAGGCAGAATACAGGTGTCTTCATTGTTACTAATTACATCTTTTTCTGCTGTGAAAACCCAGAATATTTCTGATGGTAATATTACAGTTTAAAAAAAAAAAAAAAACATTTGAAAATTAAAAATTAGAAAATGAGTACAGCTGAGAGTACCATTTATACTATTTATACAAGCATGGAAAAAGGGGTTATTTCCCCTTCTGATATTGTGTTTTTGCTCCAGCTTGCAGTGACATCCTTTTCTGATTGCGCCACTTCATGCTCAGCTCTGTGTATGTGCGTGTACGACGTGCTCACCTTTGGCTTTGGAACGCTTCTCTTCGTCTTTCCTGAAGTGTTTTCTGTGCTTGGCTGAAATACAAACAGCAGATCAAACTAACCGGACAAACCAGAAACAAAGAAGCTATAATGATTCTCATCAGACCTGCAGAGAATGAAAAGACTGTAGAAACACACACACACACACACACACACACACACACACACACACACACACACACACACACACACACACACACCTGTTGTGCAACATGGACTTCACCTCTGAAATGGGTAAAACTGAAAGTACATTTAGGATGCAGAGTTGCTGCAGAAGCTTTGTATGCAGTCTTTGGGTTGTTTTTTCTATAAGTGCCCGATTCTGAAGAACAGAGACAGGTAAACAGAAAGAAAAAACTCACCTGTTGCTGCTGCACTTTTGTCAGCTGGTGTTTCGGCTCAAATTGATCCAGGTTCAACTGAGTCAAAAACAAAACACACGCGTGTTGGCATGCAGTCACCACACACAGACACTTCATTCTGTCTTTAGACGGTGTGTGCTCACCTTGAATTTAACTCGCTCACAACGGACTATACCGTACTTGTGGAGTGAATAGTACCCATTTCCTCCTCCTTTTATGACGCTAGTCGACCCAAAGCAATTCTCCATCTCCGTTTGCTGCAGAGAGCACAGATGTGATCATTTGACATGATGGATCCCAAGATGGGACTCAGTGATCAATCACCAATCACAGTACAAGGAGTATGAGTTTAAACAAAGAAAGAAAGAAAAGAAAAAACAGTGATTTTTGTTCATGCCATTAAACTCGAAAGGCAACTAGATGATAGAAAGAAAAGAAAAAAAAAAAACAACCCTCACAGTTAAATCTGAATATTTTGCTACTGTCCTATTTTGAAGGGATATTTATCTGTGGAGTGTAAATAGAAAGAGGAAACAGAGAGCAGGACAGACAGTTAGGTCCAAAGGTTTTGCACAGGGACACAGTTTTGCAGTTTTTGCCTCAATACATCATCAGCAGTTTGAATAAAATAATCAATGGCCTCAGACTTAGAGGCGCTTACAGTTCAGAGTACCCAGCCTTCTTGGAGTCACTGGGCGGGGTGCTCCATCCGGTGACTCCGTCATCCTACAGTTGTGTTCTGTTATTGGACTTCTGTGCAAATCACAGTTTGTCTATAATGATCACCATGTTCAAAGATAAGGATGTCCATAAGTGCACGTGGCACCACAACACCCTGGGCCGCAGGTCCATGATCGAGTTTATAATTGCATCATCAGATCTGTGGTCATATGTTCTGGAAATGCACGATGGATTCTTTGTGCGTGATGCTGCTGAGTTCTACATGCCGGGTTGTTGAATTTATGCACGAGAAATGAACACCTGCACCCGCAAAATGAAATTATTTTGACCTTTGACATACATTTAATTCCAGACCTCAGCATCTCTTTGGAGCTCATATTGAGAATTCCAGCTATCAAATCCAAGTTCAACACTTGGAATCAACTTCAGCCTTTTACCTGCTGTTCAGGAATAATGAGAAAACTGTGCTCACCTGGCCATGAAACTGCTCGTCAGACAGTTGTCCAATTACTGTACAAAAATGGCTGTAACTGCCAAACAGTTAATACGTTTGTTAAACCCCTTCAAGTCTGCACTTCAATAACTTACTGATTGTTTGACTTACGGTGGTGCAAAAGGCAAAACTACTAACAAAGGTGTTACTGCCCAAAGATCCACGGACCTAACTGTAAATTAGCTGAGTAATAATGTTCTTATTTATAATCTAAATGTTAAACACAAAGCAATCTTTGGATTAACAGTAAAAGCTCGGACTCCAAACACATGGAAGCATGGAATGTTGTTTCGACAGAGAAGAAAGCGAAGCGTCTTACATTTAGATTGAAGATTTCGTTGTAGCAGTGCGAGTTCCTCAGATACCAGGAAATATTCAGGCTCAGGGGAGATGAGGCATTACAGTTTTCTGGCACCACTGCATGTACAAACAAACCAAATTAGCTCACTTTAGGGCAAACGTCACATTTTAAAGGCTCCTATTAGGATCATTTCCAGCTTTATATTTTTTTTCTCTAAGCCAGTGGCTACCTTTCATAAACAAAAGGTCTGAACAGCTGGTGGTTGGAGCTATGACCATATTTGGCCTATACCCTCTCTGTGACATCACACAGAGCGAGAAGTAGAAAAAAGAAACAGTGTTTGGCTATGATTAATATGAATGGGACATATTCTATAACAGAAAATAAGGAAAAGTATAACAAGTCCACTTTAAGTAAGATTTTTCTTTTTACTCTGGATCATAATGTTAATGGAGACATCCCTGGAGTTTCCACCTCTGCCTGCAGACCAAACATATACTGGACATATCTGCGCACATATTAACCCACACTTTCATATTCTAAAGGTCTGACAAAGAAGAAAGGTCTGCTTACATTTGAGACTGATCGAGCTGTCCTTGAACAGAGTTTTAGTGAAGATGAAGCGGTTCGGCTGCTTCAGGAGTTCCTGAAATAAACAAAGAAAACAACATTTTCAAAGAACAGTAAACTGAGTGATGTCCAAACTTTTTAATAGATCAAACGTCACCACGAGAACTAAAGAAAAATCTCTTCTGCGTGCAGATTAGAGCAAATACAAGTTTCAGACTCAAAATATGCAGTCATGGTAAAAAGAAAGCAAATCTTCTTTCAGTTCGAAGGTTTCACATTTTATAAATGAACTACAAAACATGGCATATTACACCCTGCCATTATTTATTTAACAAAAGTTTCCAAAGTCGCTTTGGCTGTTAATAATAACATCATTGGTTAATATTTAGGGCGGCACGGTGGTTAGCACTGCTGCCTCACAGTTAGAACACCATCTGGAGAGCATGAATGTGAGTGCGAATGCTTGTCTGTGTCTCTGTGTTAGCCCTGCGACAGACTGGCAACCTGTCCAGGGTGTCCCCTGCCTCTCGCCCTATGTCAGCTGGGATAGGCTCCAGCCCCCCCCGCGACCCTGAAAAGGATAAGCGGAAGCGAATGGATGGATGGATGGTTAATATTTATATTGCTGAGATATTTTTGTAAACATGGCTTACAGTGTCTGTGTACTTTGTGTGTTTGATTTCAGACTATTTCTGGTTTTGCAGGTTAAAAACAGCAGTACAATGTTGTGTTTGTTTGTCAGCTTTGATATTAAACCACAGTGTTTGTGAGTCTGGTTTATCATTAACCTTCATAGCGTTCCTGTGACCCAGTATCCAGTCACTGTGTGTCTGCGCAGCCTCTGTCTGTCCATAGTTTAAGCTTTCATAGACCAGCATTTTATTTTTATTGAAACAACTTATTTATATAGTAAAAATCTTTCATGAACAGGTAGCAGCATTTTACCAGAAAGTTTCAGTGTAACTGCCCACAAGCAGCTTCACGTTCTCCTGTAAACGTATCAAATGATTGTTTTGCTGTTTTGAAAGAAGACGCTGAATGAATCCAGGGTTTTCCTTGCGAATTAAATAACTTATAACACACAGAATACACACGTGTGAATATTTCTACCACACACCTCACTTCTGTCTCGCTGCCCTCATACATGTCCTGCACCACCCTCACATACTTCTCTGCCACTCTCTCATTCAGTACCACACTTCCTCTCTCAGCACACCATCATCTTGCTTTCTCTGGATCCACAGAGACACAGTGAAGCTCCTTCTGACTTTCTCTAACGTCTCCATCAACGCTCTCAAAGCAAGCATCACACCTGCAGTGCTCTTTGTCAGCATGAAGCCATACTGCTGCTCACTGATCGTCACCTCTCTTTCTAACCTAACTTCTCTTTATCTCTTTCCTAGATCTTCATGCTGTGGCTCATCAGCTTTATCCCTCTGTGGTTCCTACAGCTCTGCGCATCACCCTTGTTTTTGAAAATCAGAAGCAGTAAACTTCTCTGCTCCTCAGCCTCTTTCTCTCTCCAGTGTATTTACAAAGTCCTCTGCCCTGGACCATAGTAGGGCTGTGCAATTTAGGGAATTTCAATTTCAGTTTCGGCTCCAAACAATCACATAAACAGTGTAATCGACAAAAATCATTGAATTATTAAAATTACTTTGTCACATTCCATTCTGCAAGTATATTCTTAGGCCTGATTTATGCTGCTGCTCTGTGTCTGTGCCGACAACGTAACCTACGTAAGTGGCCAGTGACATTAGGCTTGTGCGTGGTGCAGGAAATCTATGCAATTACCTCCGTCGCAACTTGACGTGCACCTCTTGAGAAATGTAACTACACGTTGGGTCGACGCAGCCCACAATGATTCTGATTGGTCTGTACGGCGCCGTCAATTCCTCCTGTGCATTTCTGTATACTTTTACTCTACAGTTTATTCCTCACTTATAAATTAAATAATAATCATAGCATCAATATAAAGACAAACGTCAGCAAATTCCCAGGGAGATTACTGAAACGGACCTGAAGGAATGCACAAAGAAATGGAAAACCTAGAGGGACAAACATGTTCACACCTGAAAAAAGCTGACCACAAAGACCGAGGACCCAGGAGGGAAAAAAGTTCCACAATTTTATTTGTTTCTATCAGCACCGCACGCACCGTAAGGTAATTAACACATTCAAACCCTGCTGCCCCAACAGCATAACCAGATTTGATGTTGGCCTGAATAATTCAGATTTAGTCTGAAGATGAACATGTTTTCTGTTCGCTCTGGGCTATAATGGGCCAGCCTCCATGTTCTGAGCTATTGACTGAAATAACTGAATATAAATTTTGCATACATGTACGGGATCTTTCAGTAAGCAAATTTATTTTTTGGTCTTAACAACTTGGTCCTATTTCTTCTTAGTATTATTAGTCATGATAACTGGTACTACTTTTCTATTTATCTATTTATTATTTGTGTTTAATTTTTGCAATTTATTTTTAGTATTTTATTATTTTTTATATTTTTTTCTTTCAATTTAGTATTTATTTTGAAGAGACTGTGAAGTGCACTGGATTTCAAGGTATTAACTGTTCTTAGGGCTGCAGTGATTCCTCGAATAATTCGATGATAAAAAATCCTCGACACAAATGTGTCACTTCGATGCTTCGTTTAGACTCAGGTGTCTCCAAGTAAGCGCGAGTGTTTCACCTGCATCAGCAGCATTAAAGTTCAAACCACCTGATCAACAATCTCCAGCCTGAAGAAAAGAACTTTGTAGCTGCTTCATCCAAGCAGTTTGTTTCACACAGAGAAAAATCTAGTGTAAAGAAACAGAAATTCAAATAAAATATGCAGATGAAGTGTTAACTTAGTCTCAAATGATGTTTAAATCAGGCTGATGGCTGACAGCAGTCATCCTACTTTACGGCAGTGATACACGCAGCAAGCAGGGGCTACTCTAAAGGTCTAAGTCTAAATGTCTTAGTTTAGGTTGTACCTATACCTTATTATATTTGACATTATTGCACTCATGATTATTTTTGCATTTAAGAAAATATTTTCTTTAAAAAATATAATTTTAATATGACATTTAAATACAGTGAAAGGCTTTAGGTACGACTAATCTTGTTAAATAATCGTGATTTCACGACTGACCAAAATAACCGTGATTATGAATTTCTGTTTTTCCATAATTGAGCAGCCCTCACTTCCTCCTCACTAATCCTCTTCCTGTTTCACCATCGTCCGCCTCTCGCGCTCATTTTCTTCATTCCTCACTTCCTCAAAGTCCTCCTCCAGCACTCTTTAAACGTGCTTTTTATCAAAAAGAAGCACAAACATGTAAGAAGACCCACAAACCCGCGTACATGTTACAGCCAGCCTGCATCGGCCCCCAGAGGTGGGAAGTAACAAAGTACAAATACTTCATTACTGTACTTAATTAGATTTTTCAGGTATCTGTACTTTACTTGAGTATTTATTTTTCTAACTACTTTTTACTTTTACTTCCTACATTTTTACACAAATACCTGTACTTTCTACTGCTTACATTTTCAAAAACAGACTCGTTAATTTAGGTTTAACGCGTCTGAGAGAAGTTTGCATTTCCGGTCACACATCAAACCAATCTGAGCCTAAATGAAGAAACAATAACACAAAGGAGACAATCCTACTGGCGTACCCTTCATCACCGGGCTTAAACGGGCAAAACCATATCATGTATAGCGCTATAATCGGGGGTTACAGTGGGCCAGACTGAGGGCGGATGTCTGTAAGTTGTGCTCGCGATACTTGAGCATCTTAGCTAGTGCTACCGAAGAGGAATGAAAATAAAGGGAATAACATGTGGCAGGTAATTTTAAATGCAACGTTTCTAAATGCTCAACAAATATCAAGAGTGTGCGCAGTTTGTCACACAGTGTGTCTGCTAGAAGAGCTGCTGTATTTCCAGGGAGTGCAAAGAATGAGAGAGAAGTTCACTCAGAGATTGAAGAAAGACAACAGGAGAGGAAGAAGAGAGGTTAGATTTAAAGGTAAGGACTGCAAAACAAACTGAGGTATGCTAACTTTGTGTAATTCAAAGACTGTATGAAAGTACTGCAGTTTAGTGTGTGATAACCAGGTCAGCTTGCTGTACTGTATTTACAGTAAAGCTCTGTGTTGACTGGTGCACAGAGTTACAGGTTACATGAAGTGTAGCAGATTTTGAATTAAAGCTGTTGATGCTTAGATTAATTCACTGAATTCAACATTTATGCAAGCTGTATGCTGCCAGTGTAGGGGATGGAAATCAGCTAAGACAGCTGTGAAATACTGGGTTACAGCTTTTTGAACTCGGTTCATCCACATAGAGCAGTAAAACTCAGAGCAGCAGCAGGTCAGCTGATCACAGTCTGCTCACCAACATCATTTACTGGAGCTCACAATAGAAAGTTGTGATTCTTCTCCCTATGCGGAGCCACTACAACTGATCTTAGGGTTCCTCCACCTTCTGAATGCCACTGTAATCCCTGAGTATCCTCATGTTTGTGTTTAGGTGGAGGCACAGTCACCCTCTACTATGGAGGACACAGAAAATAAAGCTGTGTTTAAATTCCCTTTCACAGTTTGTGTCCTACATAACAGATTCAAGTTGAGAGCATTCATTAGGATTAAAATTTAGATTGGAATAACGTTTGTATTCTCATGTAATATTTTATATTATTACAATAATATATAATAAGGTTCAGTTCGTTTGACACAAAAATAGCAGGTAGAAACGTCCTCTAAAGAGCTACTTTTACTTTCTTAGTTTGAGTACATTTCAGAGCCTGTACTTTTTTACTTTTATTTGAGTAAAGAAGTTGAATCAGTACTTCAACTTTTACCAGAGTAGTTTTTAACACAAAAGCCGTTTCTCAATATGCGTAGTTACCACCAGTATAGTTACCAATAGTATGTGGAAGTAGAAGGCACTCAAAGATGAGGATGGTGAAAGAGGATCTGAAACCTTTTCCCATTCAAATGAACGGGAAAAAGTGATTAGAAAATCCTTAATAATTTAATAATGCTATTAGGCATCACTGTGAAAATTACAAGCCTCAATCTCCCGAAGGAGAGGAATCGCGTTTGAATTTTTTTTCTAAGTTGAATGGTGCGGGAGTTGAAGGATGCCAAAAAAACGTACGGAATAGATAATAATAATAATAATAATAATAATAATAATAAGGGCTGCAACGATTTATCGACGTAATACAGTTTTTTTTCATATTTTTAAACCCATTCATCTATTTTGTTTCGCTTATGTGATTTTATAGCTGCAATACACTACAGGAAGATATGGGGGCAGTATTGCCTCCATTGTCTGCCAATAACAACA
>JAVDPK010000484.1:30728-54477 GCA_034780415.1 Cichlasoma orientale | reverse complement strand
ACACACACACACACACACACACACACACACACACACACACACACACACACACACACACACACACACACACAATATAAGCTAGCGATAAGACAAAAAAATCTATGGCGTGATGGAGTGCACAAACCTCACCATGAATTTTATGATCGTCATGTGTAAATTAGCCCTCTGTGTTTCCACCGTCATTTTCCACAAGAGGAAATGGCCAAAGACGCGTCTCAGAATGACGTGAACAAAGACGGATGCAATATTGTGATTAATTTTGAGCTGCTGGAAAGTGATTTTGGACAAACAACGGCTGTGAGAGCAGAGCACACGCACAGAACAGTGAGGAAAGCAAGAAAGGACATTTTCCTGATCTTTCATCCTAACAGCCATGGGTTTATTTAAAAAAAATCATTTGATCTTGCTGCAGATAAACAGTCTGTAACATGCTCACCTTGTTGCCTTTTTGCCAGAAATCTAAAATCCAGAGGAAGTGAAGAAGTGAGCAGGAACTGATTGGATATTTGTTGCTGGTTGTGTTCAGTGATGCTCTGATGAAGCAGTGTTTTTCTCACAGCTGCATCACCTCAATGCAGTCATGTGTTATTTATCTGCAGCAAGCTTCTTAAAGTTGATTTCCATATCTGAAATAAAAAGCTGTTTGGAAACGATGTGTCGCAGTGGTTCGCTGTCAGTAATGGGTTTTCTTGTGCTCCCTCCTCCAGAGTAAAGATGTTGGGATCAGAACTGTGGTGATGTTGGATGAGCAAGGAGGTAATCAGTTCTACTTCATTTAAGTTCCAGCTTTGTAAAGCCTTCTGCAACGTGTTCTTGAGTGTAAACTGAAAATGTGTTGGCTTTTTTTTTTCTTCAAGTAAGAGGGCAAGCAGTTAAAAAAAATTTTGATGGAAAAAATTTTTTTATGGTAAATTTCCTTTTTTTTCATAAATTTGCATTTTCTTTTTATATTTTTTTGTCTTGTAAATTTACCATTTTTGCCACGAAAATCTGCCTGTTTTTTCTCATGAATTTGCCAGTTTTCTCATAGGTCTCTGATTATCTTTGATTTGAGCTTTTGATTTCGAGGGATTGCCATTATTTATTGTCTAAACAAACCCTTGACCAATCAGAAATCATCTATTGTCTGCGACCCGTTCCTGCTCCTGCTGTGACAACACCATAAAGCCCACCATTATAAAACTCCTGTTCCTAACAGAGCAGTTGGAGCGTATTGAGGAGGGCATGGACTCCATCAACAGGGACATGAGAGAGGCAGAGAAGAATCTGACAGACATGGCCCAGTGCTGTGGTTTGTGTATCTGGCCACTCAGGAAGTAGGTCTAGTTTCCAGGAATCTGCACCTTTATCCAAATGTGGCCTAAGAAACTCGTACTGGTGCCCAGTTCCATTAAATGAAGTGTAAAATTGATTGTGCTGTTTATCAGATTTGCTTTTCCAGCAATGGCAAAATTATTAATCTTCATGAGCCCATCATCATCAGCAGCAGCAGCAGCGGCTTAAGTAACTTGATGAGCCATCTTTGCCCGAATGATGTGACTTTGTACTTGTTTCATTTTGTCCACATCAAAGTTTTTTTTTAACAAAAAGGATTTTGAATGTCTCGTTTATTTGCTCCATTAAGAAGAAAATATTGTCAAAAGACAATTTCTGCATGTTCTTAGTAATCAAATGTTATATAAATCAAGATCTGAATGAGACATGTGACCTTTGGCTAAAACCTTCAGGAGAATATAAATCTAAAATGTTTAGTGTTTTTGAAGGTGAGATTTCTGAGGAGGATCAGAAAAATCTCATTTATAGAAAAAATCCCTTTAAAGATGAATTCTATAACTCCTGGCAATAATGGGTAAACTCTGTATCTAATAGAACTCAATGAAAACCTTCAAAATTAACTACTGATATTAAAGCAGTTTTTTCTAAAGTGATGTTGATGTTTGCAGTAATGTGGTAAAAAGGTGTTTAACTGCATAAGCACTCATTTGGATTAATGAAATAAGTAAAAAAAATAAAGTAGCATTTAGGATCACATAATGGAAACAAATGAATCGCACATGCAGAAACATGGTCACACCACTCTTCATTATACCTGAGAGAAAAACCTAATGGAGGTGGGCACTGAGGTCAGAGGGCATCAGCTGGCCTATCAGCTCACAGTGTGTTGCAATAGTTAGTGCAAAGTGATTTGTGCATTTCTGGTTTGCTCGCACACTTTTTGTTTCTAGAGTTCACGTCGGGTTGCTGGTGGCTGGTTTTTCAGTTGGTCCGTGCAGCCGTGTGGAAATATTGTGTGATTTTTTTTTTTTTGGGTCATTTTTTGTTTTTATTCCACCTTCCTCCATCCTTCCTGTGTTACTGTCAACCTTCCGCTTATCCCACCGATTCTTTCCTGCGTTCTTTCGCCTTTCGCCCCTTTTCGCTTCTCCTTCGCCTGCAACAACTTTTCTCTTTCACCTTTGCTCTCCCTTCCTTCCATCCTTCCTTCCTTCATCCTGCTCCGCCTCCTCCTCTCATAGAGCAGTTGGAGCGAGTAGAGGAGGGTTTGGATCAGATCAACTCTGATATGAAGGAGGCAGAGAAAAACCTGACTGACCTGGGCAAGTGCTGTGGTCTCTGCACCTGTGATAAGTAGGTGAAGGTGTGTGTGGCATGTGTGTGTGTCTGTGTGTGTTTTGTCTGTTTATGTTGAGGTAAGTATACAAGATGTAGTCATAAAGTTATGGAACGCTGCCTGTAAAAAGTAAAAATGTATTGGTTATTTTGGCCACACCACTGCTTATTCATATTCATTTTTTAGGTAACTATTAAAAAATGCTCCACAAGGCACCAACACAGCTGAGAGCAGTTTTTGGCACGTCCGTGTCGACCTTCTTTTTCATCCCCGGACGTTACACTCAAGGGGGGAACCCGACATACAGTAACAGGAGGGAAATCAGTCTGACGTGTGCAGCGGGCAAAGTTAAATATTTCTCGCTCTTTATGGGTGGAGAGCTCAAACTTATTGATCATGATGGTCACCAGGTGATACCAGTGCGTACTGACCTAAAAAAGATGAAACATATTTACATCATAATATCGACATATTTATTTCAACAGCATTCATTTGAAGCAAAGACTCTTGTTTTCAGAAGCAAACTCTTCAGCTTTGGTTGATTAGTTGCTTTGAGCTTTTGTTGCCGGCTTGCTTTGCTGCTCTGATTTTTAGCTGGAGTAGCCCAGCGTCATGTTTGTCATATTTATGGTATATATGGACCCTTGGTGTACCCATACTGCAGCTGCAGGATCAGTACGGGTACACTCTGGTTCTCATGTTTCATATTTAAACAGGCTTAACCCAATAAAATAGACACCCATGCGGTCATTGTCCCTTTTCTCCCAGACTGAAGGCTTTTGAGGAGAGTGGGGCATACAAGGCAGTTTGGGGCGGAGCCTCCAGTCAGGACGGCGTCGTATCCAATCAGCCGCCATCGTCTCGAGTTGTGGATGAGCGAGAGCAGATGATCATGAGCGGAGGATACTTACGAAGGTAGCGAGAGAGAGCGACACACAGGAGAGTTTAATGGAGTGTGTTATTGTGTGTGCTGAGAGGAGGCAGCTGCACGCACAGTGAGTGTGAGACTGTGTGTGTTTGCTCTTCTATACAGCAGACTGACATGTAATACTGCCAGTCATCACACACACACACAGGCAGCTGGTCAAACACAGACACACACACAAAAACGTACATATATCTTTACAGTGCTTATGTTTTCCTGCTTTATTCCCGCCTGCGTCAGGGTGACTAATGACGCCCGTGAGGACGAGATGGAGGAGAACCTGGCTCATGTGGGCAGCATCATTGGAAATCTGAAGAGCATGGCCCTGGACATCGGCAACGAGCTCGAAACACAGAACGCCCAGATCGACCGCATACAGGGAAAGGTACCGCTGTCCTGCACCGTATGTCAGAGAACCCCAACTGCAACTTTCACCCATCAAAGGTGACGGTTCAAACACTCAACCTGTGCTCACTGATGGCTGTTCCCGTGGGTTTCACTGATCCCACCGGTGCCTTTGATCATTACAAGACTATTAAAGTACCTTCTTGTAGGCTCAGGTAAGGTTTCTGAAGAACCCAAGAAAGACAGTAACCTCTGAACATCCACCAGGTCAGGGTTAGAGCTGGGTTTAGTTTCAGCACGCTGAAGATACAAATCTGACAAAACTGGAGAACGTTACATAAAAGCTTTTCCTCTGGGATGTTCCAGACAGCGCTGTAAAAACGGGTGGACTTTCACCATCCCCACACCCGAGAACATGCCACCAAATCTGAAGGAAGACTTACTTCACTTTCAGACTGAGCTCTCTGGGATCTTAGGAAAGAGACAAATGGGGAATTATTGCAGTTCAGCTCAGGCTCGTAGGGCCTGAAAAGGGAGATGAATAAAATCAATAATGTGACTTTTTTATTTCTGACAGAGCAGTAGGTGCTCTTGCCTTTGAGTCAGAGATGAAAGCAGCACAGGAGCATGTGGTAACAGCTGCGCAAAGATCTTTTCCTCCATGAAAAGAAAAGCTAAGAATTATTATTTATTAATAGTTTATTCTCAGAACCAAGTGTTTGATTGTATTTACCGCACAGTGTGTTGCTGGATCGCAAAGCTTGCACTGCCTGCTTTAGAAGGGCTTCATTTGACTTTCCTGTGCATTAAGGCGAACGATAGATGGAGATCTCAACTGGTTGTGCCTGCCTGCCAGATTCTTGTTGACGCTTCCTTTTTCTTCCCCTCTCTCTCTCTCTGTCTCTCTCTGCAGGCTAATCTCAACGTAACCCGCATCAGCGCTGCCAACCAGAAGGCTAACAACCTCATGAAACGATAGGAGAGCTCTTCCAGCCTTTTTCTACTTAACTATGCTTGTGCGTGCTGTGCCAATGTGCTGACGTTGTTATTTTAAGCCTCGCATTTCTCACTTTTGACCATGAAATATCCTGTAAAACTCGTGTAGGGGCCATAAGTCCATCATCTTAGTACTGGGTTTGAGTGGAGTTCTTTATCTCTTAACGTGTGTTTTAACACTCCTGTTTGCTCACAAAATATCCTCATAGGAAGTCGTAGTTTTGTTGACTTGTATAAAATGTGACCTATGATTAAAAATCTGTTGTTTTTTTATGGGAATTTCTCTGCGATCAACATTTTTCACTGTGTTACCCCTCAGCGTGGCCCCTCTTAGCCCATGGGAACCTTTAATGGTCCCTGTGGAGAAAGTGGGTCACTGCAGCGGCACCATCACCACCAGCAGCAGCAGCATAGAGCACAATCACACAAATATGTCAATTTGTGTGAAGGGCGGCTCTCCCTGGGCTGAGGCGTTGTGAATCTTGAGCCCATAAGTCGCCTTTTCCATCTCCCGGACAGAAAGGGGCATAACGGCATCTGTGCAGCACAATATCCAGAAAAGCAACCGGTTCTCTCCCAAGTTGTACAACCCTGCTCTTCCACTTTCTCTAAATCTTCCACTGTGGATGAAACACGTGTGTGACGGCGCCCTCTGTAGACACAGCCGGGTATTGCCCAGAGGAAGGAAACACGTATTTACCCAGAAAGGAGGATCTCTGGCGACACCAAGCGGACGAACGCGGAACATGCACGCTTCCTGGCCTCCCATCTTCCTGCCTTCTCCATGCCGACATAAAATGGTGGTGAAACGCAATGACGATGAGTTGATGGTGTTTTTATGATTCCCACCACTCAGTTGTTCTCATCAAGGAGTTGCTGACAATGCCAAAAGTCACTGTAACAGCATTTGTTGGAAATTATTTGTAATGAGTGCTTTTTGTTTGTAAGGTTAGCTAATTAGGAAAATCTTGTAAGTCAACCTGTACTGCAGTTTAATTGGCTGCTAAGTTTGAACGTCATCCACTGCGTTCATTAAGTTATTTTGGAATTTAGAAGCTGTTATTAGTTTAATGGGGTGCTGGTGAGTAATATAGTAGAAAACAGCAGCACAGATGATGCTGACCTTTGTTGACCTAAAAAGGGCCTTCATGTGCACAGCTACAAGGTAACTACTACAACTAAGGATCACTTATGTGTGTTTGCTTTGATAAAATGTTAAAATATGAACGTCATGAATAAAAAATGTGCGCAGGAATATGGCGTGCGTGGCTTTTGGACTAATTAAATACGTGGAGCAGGAGGGGGAGGAGGGGCTGTCGTGGGGACACTCATCAACACTTTCACTCATTAAATATTCACAGTATTACTTTCCACGTACAGAGTTCGTGAGTTTCGTGACGGATGTGTTTGGGAACGAGTGGCTGGTGCATACTGTGTTTGTGGCAGATGGGGGCGCGCGGCGGCCTAAAAATGTTGCGCGTTCAAGGAAGAAGAAGGAAAAAAAAACCCACACGCGCTGCGTGAATGGAGTCTGCGCAATTCGGTTGTTCTCGTCACTCCGAACTTTCGGGAGAACCACGGAGGAAGGAGGGGAGAACAGCGCCATTTTCCTGGTAATTATTTACTGCATATTCAGCTTTTTTTTTTACACAGCACATCACGGTTAATTCGCAGTAACAGCCCGAACCGGCGGCGTTTCAGCATGAAAAAAAAAACGTGCAAAGCTACGGTGCGAAATAAAAGATCGCAGCGCCGGAGCTAGCAGGCATTTCGTCCTCCAGCTCGGCCACCGAGAGTCGCGTAGCTGTGCTTGGCGCAGCGCAAAAATACCGTACGTCGCTCCGCGTTTAATGTCCATGATAATCCCACTCGCGATTACGGAAATTCACGGAATTCACACGTTTTGTCGTTTTAACGCAGCGACGGGTCAGCCCCACGCAGCTAACGGACACGGCAGAGTCGGCAGTGGGCAGCTCCCTGTGAACCATCAGGCAGGCGTATGAGCCCAACAAAGACACAACAGGGACGCAGCTGATTGGCTCCCACGGGCCACGTGTTCGGACAGAACGCAATGTTTATTTATCAGTTATTTAATGACTTCTAGAACGTTAATACGCTCCAAGTGCGCGTTCCGTGCGTGTTGACAGAATCAGAAGCGTGTTAGAGCTCTGTGACGTCAACATTTCTACTAAAGGAAACAAAGTAACTAAAAACGGTTTGAGGAAGAAGACTAACATATTTACTCATTATTTGAGTTGATAATGATTAAATATACATAATGTGTGTGTTCACGTAGCTTGCGTAACACTATAGAAGGCATTTATGAATGAATAATATTTTGGAGCATGGTCTCTTCAGAAAGCAGAAAAAGTGTCAGAGTATTTGGTGATTTGGTGAAGATGGACAGCCAATCACAACAGTGTCTGTCTAAATCCAGCCAGGAGGGGGCAGCAGAGGGACACGAGCTAAAGAAAAGCCAGCTGTTCTCGGCCAACACTGCAGATGATTTCCCTTGACATCTGCACTTTCATGTCCATTTATGATTCAGGTTTAAATTGAGACATGCAGACTTTCTGCTGTGTGTGTGTGTGCAACACTTTTGTCTGTGTTGGAAATCAAAGTTTACACGAAATGAAAATCAGTTCTCAGAAAATTGTACTTGAAAGCAGGCGATAGTGACACTCTTAAGATCACTGCCACTCTTGCAGTGTTAGTGAATAGCTGTGACTCAGCTGATATCTTTCTCTATTTTATTATTTATTTTTATTAATCGTCACTAAATTTGAATGCGATTTGCATCGTAGGTAGGAACAGTTTGGTTTAAATCCATTTTAAGTCTGTAGAAGGATTTTTGAGCACACGTCTTTGTTACACTAGTAGATTGTGAGCTGCAGGTACATTGAAAGTGTCTGTGAGTAACGGCACATGCTCCCTGCTTCTGTAGTCATTTTTGTTATTGGAAACGTGTTGTCAAGAAGCTTGCATTTATTGAACGGTATGGAGAAAACTGCTGTTCACTTACAGGATGTTTTTTATGCTGCCACCATGTGTTGAGTGGGGTGATCCATGGGGTGAAAAAAAAACACCATATTTTATATTAATTGTTAAAAAATATATACGTAAGTGGATGTATTTATGCCACCAGAAAATTAGTTTAGACTTTTACAAGAACTCATGTTAGGAAAGAAAATACATAGTTGGCTGTCTTTCTGTAGGAGAATGCTGCTGACCTCCGTCACAGTGCAGGAAAACACGAGACAGGAAGCACCACAACTAGCTGGTTAGCAATGACTGAACTTAGAACTCAGAGGAGGAGCGAGGGCTGGGAGACAGCAGTAAATCAATCGCATTGTAATCTCACACAGATTAAAAAAAAACTCTACATCTGGGCGGCCCAGCCAAGTAAAGACTGCACGTGGGAAACACGGTGATGTTTGCTGCATAACCTCTCAATATCTTCATCAGCTGTCATTTAATCTGCAGTAAATACGGCCAGCATTTTTACCTCGTTAGAGACGCTTTAAATTATTGTCACACAATCAGCAAATCAGCATCCAAACTATGAAAAATGTACTCAAAAATTTATCCTCTCTAAAACCCCAGAAATTTTTATATAAAAAGCTGTTTTGTTTAAAATTAAAAGATGGAAATTTGAGATTAAACTGCATAACAGCTTATTAAGGAACTTATTTAGTTTAATAAGTAGTAGTTTTCAAATAGAGTGAAATACTGGGCATGCTTAATGACCAGATGTTATTTCTGCCTACTTATAATTAATTTTGTCACAGAGTGTGCCCCTCTTGCTTCTCTATTGCTTCTCTTTCACGGGTTTCTCTTTTTTGTCTTTTCCCGCTCGTCTGTTTTTGCAGGTCCTGTGCAGTCAGCCAGGCATCTCTAGTCCCAACTGGCAGCTGGATCAGGATTGGCTAGTCGTGGAGGGCGGTGAATTTGGACTCGGTCTCTGTTTTAGTGGGCGGTCCGAAGCGGCGGTGGAGCCATGTCAGCCACGTGGCGTGAGGATGATGAGGAGTTGAAGTTGGGAGGAGTAAAAGGAGGATTGAAAGCCAAACCAAGGTTCTCCTTCACCGAGGTCAAACTGCTGCTGGAGGCGGTGAAGAGGAACAGATACATCATCCTCAGTGAGTAAGGATAGAAAAGCAGATGATTTTTGATTCTTTAGGAGAACGATCTTCCGCCAGCTGTTTGTAATAAAATATGTGCTTGTGAAGGTGTGCTTGGTCTGCAGTGATGTTTGGATGGGTGCTGTGTCAGAGTAACATCCATATTAATTCCAGGAACCAATGTCTGACATTCCATCCATCCATCCATCCATCCATCCATCTATCCGTCTTCTTCCACTTATCCAATTCAGGCTCGCGGGGGTCTGGAGCCTGCATGCAAGAACATGCAAACTCCACACAGAAAGGCCAGATGGTGGATTTGAACCCAGGACCTTATTGGCAGCAGATCATTGTATTAAAATGATGTGACACCTTTCTAATGGTTCTAAAGTGGTTCCTATTTCAGGGTTGTTTCTGTCCACAGGCCTTTAACTTTTAGAGAACCAAGTGTTCTCTAACACAGGTGCTCCGATCCTTACTAACAAACTAAAACCTCTTGGAGTCTCTTAATGACAGTCCATATTCAGACTGTCTGTTCTGAAGTATCTGTGCACCATTTATCAGCTCCAAATCCAGTTTCACTCGTGAGTTCAGAGCAGTGGAGACACACCAACGCACAACATCGATGCAAACGGCGCCCACTGCAGCTCAGGATCTTTGAGGATTCAGTGCAGGGCTTTAAGCTTTGGTAGAGTAACGCCCACACAAGCATGTCAAGTGACACATTTTTACGTGGAGTTTTGGTCTGGAGTGAGGGAAGAATGGAGCGGGAGATTGACATGGATGGGTGCAGCGTGCAGGAATACAGATGATGCGCTGGTCTGTTGTGGTGAAGAGAAAGCTGAGAGTGTAGGTGAAGCTGTGGATTGACTGGCTGATCTAGAATTGTACCCTCACCCATGATGACGAGCTGTGCTGTGCTTAGACTTCTGTCCCCCAGCCCAGACCTGGATAACTGGGAGAAAAGGACCAGAACTGGCAGCAGGTGGAGACCTGCTTCTGATGCTGCTATGAGCAGCAGTGAAGGCCTGCTAGCTGCAGCTGGAATCAATCCATCCATATTTCTGTGTCGTGATGTACTTGACAGTTAAAATACTTGCAGATTGCTCCTTGTTTTAATGATGTTTAGTTCATGTGGCTGGTGAACTTAAAGCAAAGTACAGCCTCAGATGTCAAACATAACATTTTGTTGTAAAGTCACAGGTTATTTTACTGGTCTGTCTTAAACAAAACTGTGTGCTGAGTCTCTGCCGAGCTTGGCAGATGAAGTGAGTGATGGCAGTTTCAGTGGATTTAATGTGCTGTGTGCTTTTAAAGATCTTTACCAGCAGAGGGCGCGTCTGAGTCACATCAAATACCACTGTGATTAAGACTTTTTGAGACTGATTTCTCTCACGTCACCCACATTAAAACTGATCTTTCTCTCTGTAGGGAAGTTTAACCAAGGTGTGTCGGCTGAAACCAAGAAACAGACGTGGGCTGAAATCACCAATCAGATCAACGGTCTGGGAGAGAATCACAGAGAGGTTTGCTGTCAACGTTAATTCATTTTTAAGAAGTTTTAGAAAGCTGGAACTGCTGTAAAGAGATCAGGAAGAGGCTGATCTATCTTTCATATCTTTCAAATTTTTTTCTGCATTACATTTAAACACGATAGCTCAAAAAGTTTTGAATGAATTCTGAGAAAACGTTGTAGGGGTGTAGAGCCATGGTCCAGGTCTTCAGGCTCGAGTTCATGATTTATTGGTCCAAAATTGACAAAAAGCCTTATAACTTAGAACCTGTGATTTCTACAGGTGTGCTGGCTATTGTCAACATACAGAAAGATTTAAAATGTCACATCTGACCTCTGACCTCTCCTTCAAGATCAGTAAAGTGATAATGATGCTATAAAGAGTGATTTAAAACTGCGTAAATTACTGCTATTGTTTGTATTGACAGCGTGTAGGCACATAGAGAATTAAATATGGAGATTATAAATGTCACGCTACTTTGGACCTCTGACCTCTTCAAGGTCAAATAAGGCCAAACTTTCATGTTTTTTATCTTTAAAACTCTGCTTCAGGTTCTACTGCCTTTATTTGTACTGGCAACATTTTCTAAAGAAAAAAGGAATATATATAAAATCGAATTCAAAGTAAATACTGCTCAGTGAGCTGTCTTGGTGGAGGTTTGCGCTGCACAACATTTACAAGAATCAATTATTCAGACTGTAAAAGATTTCCTCATAACAGAAAGTCAAAGGTCAAAAATGATTATCTTGTAGACAATTTTGGAAACAAAGAATGACAACCACTTTGTTTGGCTGTTCAGTTCAGCTTTGTGTGAAATGTGTAACGATGAGCAGGAAACCGTCCGCATCAGCAGTTTCCAGAGTCTCGCTACGCTGTGCTGCTTCTGCTGTCTGAACACAGACACTTGGAACATGAAGCCTTTCTAGACTAAATCCTTAGCAGAAATAAAAATATGTATTACACTGCATTAAACCACAAATGTGACCTGATCACATTGTTTAAGACTTGAAAATATTCACTTTAGGATGTGAGAGAATTTTGCTGTTTGTGCTTCATAAATGATCAGCTGATAGTTTGAAGCATCAGTTGCAGCAGTGCTGTGGACGGGATCTACTGGATCTCCTCAAAGGTTTCCTGTTCTGTCAGGTGCGTCAGATCATGAAGAAATGGGCCGACCTCAAATGTGACGGGAAGCGACGCATCGTAGCCCTGCGGGGTCCCAACGGCGCCAACCTGAGGAAGAAGAAACTGGGCCCTGTGGAGAAGATGGTCCACAAGATACTGATGATGAGTCCCAGAGGAGGTGAGGCAGAGCGACAGAGTCCATTTTTGTTTTTTGGAAAGGTTTCTAGCTGAGCGACATGGCCCAGAAGTATCTGAGCTGCAGCCGTAATAAGAGCTGTTTGAATCCTCAGGAAAGGTGCTTCACTGCTTCCTTCACCTCCTTTAGTAAAGGATACTCTGGCTCATCCTTTGGGAAACCAGATAATGCCATCCCACTGTTCATGAAAACAGTTCTTTTCCATCTCAGCAACTTGATCTCTTGAAGCTGTATTCATTTTTATTAAACTCTGTGATGAAGTTGCCTCACAGCCTGAAAATCGTGATGTTTCATGCAGGTCATACAAAACAGTTACGTAAGATGAGTTTTTTGTGGCGCACCTTTGGCAGCGGCAGACTCACGTCGACAGCGTCCTCCGTCACGTTAAGCAGCCTCGTGTTACTGCAGCCTGTTCTCCAGAGAGCAGCTTCGCCCCACACCGCTCACAGATCACCGCGTGCCGCTGACTCGTGTCGGCGTTTGCTCTGGACCTCGTTTTCGCTTGTTTTTCGGAACTTTGTCTTCGCTTTACACAGTTCTCCTGTTTGTACCAGATCTGATGTCACCATGCCACTCATGTTTCATTGATTCAGCACCGGGATCTTCTGTAGCCCATGTTGTTTTAATGGTGACTTGCAAACAGCTTCTGGGTGCATTAATGCCACCTTCTGGCGGAAGAGATGCTCTGCATCAGGAGAAACAGCCCGGCAGAGGGCTTGAAGTCCAGAGAAGTGGTGTACTCACAGAGCTAAGAGTGGACTGAAAGCAGTTTCACTGTGCACCCAACTTCATTTTCACATCTAGTTTTAGCTCTCCCATTAAAACACAGCCCTCATTTAAAACTGAAACTGAGCATTCCTGAACTGGAATAATTTAATCTGCCACTTCAGCTTAAACAGGGAGTGCAGTGAGTGTGCATCGCCTCCAAGATGATGCAGAAGTGACACGTTTTTTTTGCTGCTAGTCTAAATGGTTGCATTTACATTACTGACAGTCATGAAGGGAAATGCAGACACTGTCGAGCTGCTGCTGTAGTAAAGGCTAGTTAGCTGCTAACGAGCTGAGTGAAGAACGTTCTCACACAGCTGCACCGTTCTGCACTGTTAGAATGCAGCTGTGTGAAAGCAGTGGAATATTAGAGCCATTTGCTCTTTAAAAAGGTATCAAATATATCAGTCTAGGCTAATCTGTCCAGCCCGAGCGTGATTTCACTGAGATGAAATGTGTGGGTTCTCAGATGGCGACAGCGATCTGGACTTTGGAGAAGACGATAATTTCTCAAAGATGTACAGTAAAGGCCTACCCTCGAACACTTCCCCCTACTCCTACCTCAGCTTGACAGACGGCACCCACGCTTTACCGGGAGGACCCTCCTTTGACCTTTCACCTCTCTCTTCACCTGAGAAGGAACTTGGCGGTGAGTAGAACTGTTAACCCCCCCCCCCCCCAAAAAAAAAAAGCTCGATTGAGGGTTATTTGGAAATGGAGGGAATCTTGAGTGATGAAGGCTCAAGTGTAAATCCTGTTTTACATTTCTAATATAAATATGAGTACTTGGGTTGTGAGACGCACAGATTGATCTCACATCTTTGTTTCAAAAGAGAAGATATAACTCTGTGACTGCTTCTGGAGTCTAACTGTAAAATTAGCCTTTAAGTTCGAGGCACATTTTCCATAACGTTCATGTTTTTTGCAGGAGATCCCTTCCACTCCTCCTCTGACTTCGACCTGGGTGATGATGGAGGTAAGAACAGTATTACTTTTAAAAACATGCAGTCCGACTTTTGGCTGTGTGACAACGTAAAAATCAACCATAGTGTGTTTTTAAATTCAGATGAAAAAAAAACAAAAAATGGATTTTTTATTTTTTTTTTTGGTACCAGAACGAGTTTTAATTTATGAAAAGTCGAGTGATAATTTTGTGAGCTCCTGCAAACCTCCTGATTTGGCACAAACGTGGATGCCGGGGAATGAAGGAATAATGTCATCAGGCCGGTGAAGTGAAGAACAAAGAAATGGAAGCAGGAAAAAAGCGTTCGTCTATGTTTGTGCATCCCTGCAAGAAACTGATTTTGAGCTATAATGTGGCGTCCTGTAACATCTGTGGAGAAAAAAGGATTCACATTCTGCGTTTCCACATCCAAGCATGTTCACACCGCTTTCTGCTGCTCATTTTAACCGCAAACAGGAAAACCCGGTTTTTGTGACCCGCCATTGATTAACGAGGTTTTAGCCTTTTACCAGGTCAAGTGTTTGAGAGCCAGTTCTCATTAAAAACACGGCCTTGGTGTTAAACAGGACCAAACGTGACCCGTGTGACCCTGGATGTTTCAGAGTGCTGCTTCTATAAAGAATAAACTGCAAAAAGATCATTCCTGTGTTTTGTGTCATTTACAGAGCACATGATGGATTTTGATGAAAACGATGACTCCATGTTCTCCTACCCTTCCGTTCTCCCACCACCCTCCACCTCCCTCGAACCCCTGCCCGATGACGCCCTGATAAGGGTCAAGCCCGTCTACACGTACTCCCGAAGCAACAACGGCCAGAGCCAAAACATCATCCAGAACAACTCTTCCTCCTCCAGCAGACCTCCACCTGGACCTTCGTCCTCCTCTGTGGCTTCCACATCCTCTGGTTTCCGTTCAGCATCTGATTCAGAAGCTGCTTCATCCTCTGCTGCTCCCCCACCATCACAGTCCCCCACCACCTCCAACAGGCCAGTGTCCACCCTCCCAGCTCCCTCTTCATTCCTTCCTCCATCATCTTCCTCTGCACCTGCTGCAGCCAATGGTGCTGCTTCTCACCCTCCACGCTTCTCTACCTCAGCCCCCCCACCAGCTTCCTCCACGTCTCAATCCCCCACTGTCACCTCTGCCCCCGCCTCTTCTAGCAGCCAGCCGCCTCCGTCCTCTGGCTCAAACCCATCTGAACCCCTCCCAACTGGAGCATCCTCACACAGGCCACAGGACCAGGTGGCCCAGGTGGCTTCTCAGAGCCTGCAGCAGCAGCGGGCCAGCAGGATGCTCCTGACCTCAGTGTCTCAGTCTCTGGAGACGTTGGCTCAGTCGGTGCAGCTGCTCGTGGAGAGCCAGCAGGAGTTTGTGCAGGAGTCCTTGCAGCTCCAGAGGGAGACCGTGGACATCCTGAGGGATTTCTCGAACACTGCGCTTACCATGCTGAGAGACAAGGCCAGCAGCGGGCAGCTGGCCCACCATCACCACCACCGACAACATCCCGCCTCGCACTTCTGAAAACCTGAGGGAGAAGTGTCGGGTTTTAGCAGTACGAGGACCTTCTCATCAGTCAGGAGTCTTTCCGAGTAGTCTTCCTGGTTGAATCATGAGATGAAAGATATTTGATACTGTCAGCCGCTGAGGCTGCTGGACGCAAAAGCTGCTTTCCACTGGTGACACGAGCACACGCAGAATTAGGCTCAGAGCTCAGATTTTATTTATGTGCCTAAATCCTGTTTGTTTGCTTTTCTTTTCTAATTTTATTTGTGTCAAATTCTACATGTTTTCCACACTGTAATAATCAGCATTTATGAAAGATGGTGCTGAGCTGCTGTAATCTCACGACTGCCACGAACATTTCCACACAAACCCAGAGCGACCGAGTGGAATCACAGAAGACGATACACTACGTGGTGCAAAGGCACGAGTTTGATTTGATTGTTCCACTTCCTGAGCGCAGTGGAGCACGAGAGGAAATGAACCAAGAAACGAAGGTTTCAGGAGAACACGGACGACGGACGCTGCATTTGATCTCGAGGCCGAGCTCAGAGTGGCCGCGCTGTTAAACCCGGTCAGCTCCACTCGGACCAGCTCCGGTCCTTTCCACTCATCTGAAACACCAGTGGGGTAACACCTGTGGACAGGTGGTAGTGGTGGTTTATATCTATGATGCAACAACCAGAACTTTAGTGAATTAGAATAAATTGAGCAGAATGAACCTGTTTTGTTTGGGTTACTGCTGAATTTCGCTGCTGCTGATGAAACTTTAGCTGTAATTGACCAATGGATGAACTGAGTGCTTTTTCCTCATTAAAGACAAACTCTTCTCTTTTGGTAATCTGCTTACAAATGCGTTCGTATTTGGCCTCAGAGTGCTCTGCATGCTCCATTCAGCCTGAAATCAGATTAACTTCACAAAGGAAAAGGGAAAAAAACCCACTAACAATAAATATATTAACACAAACAGCAACATGTAGACAGACTGCAGATTAAAGAACCTTAAAACAAGAGGCAGCAGATTCTTCATGACTTTAAAAACTGTTTAATTGTGAAATGAACCCGGACAGGATCTAAGCAGCCAACAGATGCTCCGCCCGTTACTCAGCTCAGCTTTCAGGTTTCTTTCCTATGAAAATCTCAAATGTGCAGCCTTACTGGCTTCATATCCAAATTTATTTCTTTTTTGGGGGGCCTAGAAATATTTTCAGTGTGAGCTGGAAAAATGTTTGCTTCTGTGGTCTTGGGCACCTTTTCAGTGCTTCTCAAATTTTTAGATGGGACGAGGCAGCGATATTTGACCTCTGAACTAGTTCTATGGATCACACATTCATCTTTAACTTGGTGGATTCTTTCAAACGCTGAGCCCTGACCCTGGCATTAAAGCAAACTGAGCCTTTTCTGAATGTTGATCGTGACCGACTGCTCTACACACACACACACACACACCGCCTCCTTGTGGCCTAGCACGGGAACTACAGCGTTTACGTCTCTGGGGTTTTCGGCGATCGTTTTTATAACATTACTTTTTAAAAACAGAAAAACAGTTTCCTCTGGATCTTTCTCCTGCTTTTTACTGTTTGCTCAGGAACCGTAGTGCACATGTGCTGCTGGTGGACTTTGATTTTTTCCATGACTTTAAAAAATATAGCGGAATACTAATGAGCCTGTAGTTGCCTTCCTGATCAGCCGCTCCCTATTTAAGGATCGGGATCACCTGTGCTTGCTTCTGTTCACTGGGAAAATTCCCACTTTTGATGGAAAGTTTAATTAGAGGTTCTACCAAAAATACTTTGGTTTTTGAGAAGGCTTCACTTCCTGTCTCATGGCAGGTGCGTGCAGCACCTACAGTTTTCTCTCTGGTAGTTCTCACCTCTGCCTGACATGCAAAGATAAAGCTGCAGCCTAAACAGGTGTCGCAATTTCAGCCTCCTCGTGCCAAAGCTCACTTCCTATTGTGTGTTTATTTTGGAATGTGCCAGATTTAATTTAACAGCACACTGGTGACCTGTGCTCCGTATTTAGATGTTTCCAGTGGAATTAATGTGGGTCGAAATCCCAGCTGTACAGATTTAAGTGACACTATTGGCTGTGTAGACTGTGTATATCTTATTTACTGTAGTTTAAAAACATCCACTGAGTAAAAAATACTTGAAATTTATTTTTTCTTGCACTTTCTCCAATTGTTTTTTTTTATTTATTTATTTTTTTACTTTGCAGGTTTAAAAGGACCATTCACACACTTTACCTTTTTCCTTTCTGGCATAAACCAGTGAATAGAGTTTAAAAAATGAGCAACTTTAATAAACTATCTTGAGCAGAAGAACTAATTTTATGCTGTTATATCACTACAGTACATTTTATGGAAACTTACCTGTAAAATAAAGCCAGGGCTTCCGCCTTAACTACAAATCCACCTTAAAACAAGGATGATCTGGAAACTGGCTCCGGTCACAGATCAAGACTGAATGTGTGCAACATCTGGTTAAACGTCTTTGGTGAATCTTCAGACTCGTCAGCCATCGTGGTCTGTGAGACATTTAAACATGGACTAATCTGCAGGAAACAGTCTAATCCCTGCAAACATCAAACCTCCCAGCTTCTGCTTCCCCCCCATCGCCATATGATTTTAATTTGTTCTAGTAGTCACTGAGATTTCCATGAACAAAACAACCACTGTGGCTTTTCGGTGCCTTGGAGTAGAACTGAAGTATGGAAGACTGAAACTAACAAAATCCAAAATAAATACGAGGAAAAGAGGAAGTAATAAGTATAAATTCAAGAAACCTCCAGTTTTCTTAGCACCACCCTTGCATCCATATCTGATCACTTCTAGCTCCAACAACCCTACATGGCTTCAAAATGTGGAGGTTAATTCACAGAAATTTTATTTAATTTATTTTTTAAACACTATGGACTTGCTGCAAAAAACAGAAAATTCTTTAGTAAATGGTGAAAAAAAAATCAGGAACTTTTGTTAATTAATGAGATAATATCAATAAACCATTTAAGTGTGTGGCCGGCTCTCATTGACATCTTTGTCAGTAAGAAGATGTAAAACTGACCAACAATTATCCCCTTCTTTGGAATTTAAATTTTCCAGTGCCGTCCAATGGATTGGACCCTTTAGTGATCTGATGCTGTATGTTAGATGATGAAGGACGAGGTTATTAAATAAGAGAAAACATAACATTATGTGGACAGGAGAGAATTTCAAACAGAGATGTGTGAACACAGATTTGTGCGCATCCCTGAACTGCAGTAAAAGTTAAAGTTCGAGGTGACAGTCCACTGAACACAGCCTGAAAACTAATGTCCCTGATTTTATTACAGCTCATTTTGACCCTGTTTTTTTTTTTCTTTTTTGCATTACGCGTGTCTCCCAGTGTGGACTGTTGCCATCCTTGTGTTTTTTTCTACTAGAGCCTGAATATTTGGCCGCTCACGTTGTGCATACAGGTGCTTTTGTCACATGCAGAAAAATAACTGAAACAAAACACAGCATTACATTTGCAGTGAGGAAATCTATACACTGCTGCTGCCTGGTGGCCTTTTTTCATGTTACAGTTCACAGCAGAGAAGCCGAGTCAGCGGACAGCCGTGTGAGCATCAAAGAAGTCGGTGGCACCAGCACAGACCGCACTGCACACGTTAGTAATTGGAAGATGTGACTGCAATAACCGGATTCTTTGAAATCGGTGACAATCAGTTAACATTCATTTATTCACAGCTGGCTCCTGAGTTGGTTTTTACTGCCGCTGCAGCTCTTGGCTTTGTTTTATCTTCAGAAATCGATGCAGGATGTTCCTCACAGTGTGTGTACAGACATACAGCCTCGACCACACAGCTACAGCTGTAGGTTACTTCTTACAGAGGTATACTAACACCTGACCTTGTCTGGTTAGGTTATCTTTACCATTGAATGACCAATCAGCTTCCTTGGAAAATGACCTCACCAACTGTAGAAGATCCCATGGAGCTGGATGGGAGAATGTGAAAGGGTTTCTAAGGAAGGCAGAGGCTGGCAAAACCATTTGGCTTTTCATGACGAGCACTTACGGAGAAGACCGCCGTTTCATTTTTCTATGGCCTTTTGTATACTAGCAGAGATATTTTGATAGGAGGGGGCTGAACCGACCCTTTAAAGGGAGCAGTACCAAAAGAAACGGGCACTTTTGATGCAGCAAAAGCCTCTCACATTAGCAAGTGAGAGAGAGGTGTAATCTTAAGTCAGTGTTGTGTGTGGCAGGCAGCATGTGCTCCACATGTTTGTGATTTTAGAATACACAAACTACACACTGAAAGGAGCCGGTTAAAGTGTCTCAGGCATGTGTATGTCCTCACGGTAGGAAACCCGGTGCTGAAGAGGGCGAGCTGGAGAGATTATGGCCAAGATTCCTGGTTGCTCGATCTGCGATCAGTTACTGTGAAACTGCTAAAGCCCCATTCGTGCTCGCCTGTTGTTTGTAAAGAAGACCCTAACTTGTCTGCAAATACAGTACCAGTCAAAGTGTCTACCTTCAAAGTAAAAGTTGTGCCTCACCTTCTGAAGCCAACATATTACAGAAAGCACAACTTTTACTCTGAAGGCGAACGGACTCCATCCAGTCAGGTGCATCATTCCCTACTGACTGGTGGTTGCTGGGCGCTTCCCAATCAGTATCTAGGCTTGTATAACTCAGGCCTGTGACATAACCTATATGAGTGGCTGACATCATTGCCGGCATTTATGCTTGTGCAAGGTGTTAATTACCTTGTGTGTCCCTGTGTTTTATATGTGGTGCCGGCCGATAGAAACTAATAAAATGCTGGGACTTTTTCCTTCCTGGGTCTTTGCTCTTTGTAGTGGTCAGTTTTTTTTTTTTTTAGGTGCAAACATATATTTTTATTTTTTTAAACTTTATTTGTATAGCGCCAATTCACAACAAACAGTCGCCTCAAGGCGTTTGTATTGTAAGATAAAGACCCTACAATACTGCAGAGAAAACCCAACAGTCAAGACGACCCCCTACGAGCACTTGGCGACGGTGGGAAGGAAAAACTCCCTTTAACAGGAAGAAAGCTCCAGCAGAACCAGGCTCAGAGAGGGGCAGCCATCTGCTGTGACCGGCTGGGGCTGAGGGGATATTTGTCCCTCTAGTTTTTCCACTTCTTTGCACACTCCCTCATGCCCATTCCAATAGTTTCAGCAACCTCAGTGCAGGAATTTACTGACATTTGTGAATCCTAATTTTGACGCTATGATCATTATTCCTCATACTGAGATGATGATTGTTATTCTCTCACTGATAAATTCAAAACTGCGGTGAAAGCGTAGCTGGAAATGCACAGCATGAAGCGGGCCAATCACGATCCTTTTAGGCGGCGTAGTTACATATCTGGGGAGGTGCATGTGGGGTTTGCGGCTATGACGTAGATTATGGTGCAGATTTCTGACTGAAGCCCCGGTTGGATGTTGGGGCGGCGGGACTCACAATTGAATTTACTGACAAAATGTTAACACCACAATAGTTGTATTTTAACCTTTAGACCATAATTACTCCTGGGGACCTGTCCCTATACGATCAATACCATCTGAGCGGCGTGGTCTTATTGACTATCATTCAGACATTATATAGAAGACATACAACTATTTTAAAGCACTCCGAAATACTGCATCACCCAAAGGGCATTGCAGAGAAATAATGGTATAAACCCCAGGCTGTACTGGGTTAGAACTGCATTATTTTTCTTTAATGCACAAACATGATGTACTACTTATTTGATTGGTGAAAAGTGTAGGAAAGTGGTCCGAGTCCTTTTCTTTAAACTTGGTGACAGATTCGGTTTCTTCTTTCCTGTTTTCTGCAAAGTTGTTCAAATGAGCTCCCAGCAGATGAGTATTTTTGGAAAATAGGGGCCCAGAAGTCAGTACTGGGAGTACGAGTATTGAGGCAGATGAACAGAAAAGTGCTTTAGTAGCAGCTTTTTCAATACGAGCAGTTAGATATTACTTTTCCTTCAGGAGGCACACAGCGGTCGAGATAACAAGGCAGATTGATGCTTGTGTAGAAGGGTCAGCATATCTTTCATCATGGGACCCATTTCAGTGCCCGAGGAAAGTGTTGAGAGCAAACCGGTGTGAGCGGCGGCTGAGATAGGAGGAAGATTGTTTTATTCCTGAAATGAATAACTCTAATTTGGGTAGTTGGAGCTTCACAGGAAACTTGCAGTAGGTGTTTATTGAGAAATAAGAACCATGAAACATATGGGTGCTCCTCCTGCTATTCAGGAGCGTCAGAGGCAGCAGATGGGGAGTCTCTACCTTCCGAGTACTGATCCAGTTGAAATGAGAGCTCGTCTGGTGGATTTTTACACCTGCTGAGGTGTGACACAGAAGCCGCCACAGCTGTACTGATTAAGGCTGCAGCCACACAGGATTTTATGTGGCAGAAATCTGATTTTGTGCTAATGCAAAAAGCAAACAGGGCAGGAAATTGCGAGGCGAGGGTTGCGAGGAAAATGTGCGAGATCGCGCAACTGGCTGGCTAACAGCAGCACCTCACAGGCTGTAAATTACACAGCTTCTTAGCAATTCTCCGTCGCTGCTTTCGCACTCAAGGCGAGCACCCGAGCAGGCCCTTTCCCCCTCTGCTGCTTGTATTATTTAATTGGCAGCTGCATTAACAAGATGCACTCAGCATTTTCTGGATGTGAGGTCAGTCCCAGCCCCTCTCTGGCTAGAGGATTAGGGGCCTGGTGTGGTACAGCTGGGGAATCCCTCTTTAATGCCATGAAGGTGATAAACAAGATGGAAAAAGGAGGGGCTAGCAGTCCTCATTAAGGATAAACTATCACAGGATGAACCAATCAGTCCGTCTGAAATGACCCTTTCAGCTGCTCAGTGATTTGGTCACATATATTTGTATTAAAATCATCATTTTGCCTTTTTTGCTTTTTGTTTAGCTGCTGACACGTAAAGTCCAATATTTTTTATTTTTACATCTACCCTCAAATCTCCGGCTCTCCCCACCTCCTGCCTCTCCACCTTTGTGTTCCCTTCCATTTGGAAAAAACAGATAAAACCAGCACTCGTCCTTTTCCCTCTTCTTAAACAGATAACTCAGTTTTTGTGTATTTTAAGGCGCCGATAAACTTGCCTTATCTGGATCACTGATAAACCTTCTCTTTCAACAGGAATGCTAATAATCAATCCGTCCACTCGTCTCTCTCATCTTCGGAGACGATAAGCAGGGTTTGTGTCCCTCTGTGCTCCGGCAGTGATAAACAGTCTCCTTCTGCTTTCCTCTTTGAAACGTTAAGAACAAAAAAGAAAAGATCTTTTCCCGCTGAATCCTTCACTGGCTCACTTACAGACTTCTTGTTTTCATAATTCACATTGTTTCTTTATCTTCCTCCTGCCTCTATTTGCTCCTTATTGTCTTCACTTTCTATATTTGGATGAGAGAGAAAAGACGAGTGGTAATGAGATTTCTTTTCTTTAAAGCCGCCAGTGACACCTCCCTCAACCAACCGCTGATAATACAAAATTAAACTAAATGATTAAACTCGTTCGAGGTTGGTGAGGAACTTTGCGAGTTTCTGATAACGCTGCTCGTATGATTCTTGGTATTTTACAACATATCAAATAATTAACTTGATTATTGTTCAGGCCGAAATCAGTGTGCTGTGTAGCAGTTACAAAACGAACTCTTCAGCTGGATCTGGAAAAGAAGACGCAGATTTTTACTGTCATTCCCAAAACTCAGCCTGAGCTCAGGCTTCAGCGCGCTGTGCGCGTCTCGCTCAGAGCTTTATGGTTTCAGACTTTAACAAATCTCAGGAGGTGCAGATTTTTCTTTGTTGTTGTGCTCGGGCTCGCTCAGGGCTCTGTCACATCAGTACCCAGTAGAGTGGGAGCTCCATTGACACAAGATGTCACAAGATGGGGTTTTATCTCTTATTAACATTAAAGTGGCGAAAACATTGCTGTGCACGGCTGCTATATAAATAAAATTGAACTGTTGACCATCTTGTTTTTAATTTAGTTTCTAATTGAATAGTCAATATTTTTAATGTTTTACAAGCCAAATCAATGCACACGTTCATTCGGCTGTGGGAGCAGGGACCCTGTGACTGTTTGTTCAGATACAAACGTCACCTCTAACTTTCTCTGTGATCACCAGTTTTAAATCTTAATGTAGTCCATTACACGGCACAGCTGTTGTCTTTAATGAATGTGATATCACGGGATTGGAAATAAATAGCTCTCTGCTTCAAGCACATTTCAAGGCGTGTGATGTCTATGCATTCTGAGCTAATAAGGTTAGGGTTTGGGTCTCACGGGCTGAGCTTTCAAAGCAGAGACCCACTCAACTAAATTCTTAATCCAGGCCATCTACGGTGTTTTGCCAAGCTCATCCAACTTGTTCTGGTGGGAGAAGGTGCTGGAGGAGAGATGAGAAAACGTGCTCTCATCCCTGTGCATCAAATATTGCTGTTTTGTCAAACGCTGCTGGCATTGCAGTGATACGTATCGTGGCTTAAGGCATTATGAGAAGCTGCGATACAACAGTCCTCCTTTAAAGTGGATGTTAGGAGAGTGGAGGGTAGGTGGATGGAGTTAGTGTCATGATCCTGGGCCGGTGGCCCAGTGTTTTGTGTTTTGGTTATGTTTTGTTTTCACTTTTGATTGTGATTTCCT
>JAVDPK010000484.1:0-18195 GCA_034780415.1 Cichlasoma orientale | reverse complement strand
ACACACACACACACACACACACACACACACACACACACACACACACACACACACACACACACACACACATCTCAGAGAGTTCAACCCAATTACAGTTTTAATTACTTTCCCTTTCGGGGTCATCGTCACTTTGTAAATCTCATTACATTTAGCTGCTGTTCATCATCCAGCTGGACGGCTTAAAACAAGCGAGCAGCGCTTTATTTCTGCTGCATGTGGGTGAATAAACAGCCACTTTTTAACTCTCTTGTCTAACTTCCTTCACGCTGCTGCTACATGGCAGCAGGTCTCTCAGTCCAGGATGTTCCCTTTCCGCTCTTCCATCCTAGGTGTTCTTTAGCACAGCGGATGAGTTTTTTTCCATGTCCGTCAGCACTTTTCTTTCCAAGCGGCTGCACTGCGCCGACAGCTTTTCTCATCATGAAATTCAAGTTTTTTTTTTTACCGCTAAACACTGGGGAGCATCAGCCACTCCCAGGATTCACCTGCAGTGAGCGCAGCCTGGAAGCAGCAGGGACTGCCGGAACATGTCTCAACAAAAACCGCGATTAATGTGATTCAGCAAAGATGAGAGCAGTTAGTGTTCCTGTGTTACTGCGGCTGTTGCAGACAGAGGTGCTGCAGCTCTGCATCTGTACCTCATGTGTAAACAGAGCAGAAAAACAGGTGTAGAGGATGTTACGAGGCCAGACGAGAGGCCACGGTTCACATCCCAACTGGCAGGTGTGTTTAGTTTCCTTTTACCCTTTTTTTTTTTTTTTTTTGCAAAGACAAACAGATCTCAGCAGAAGAAAGCCTGCTGTACGTGTCTTTTGTACGGTTAACAAATTCAGATCTTAGTGTGCAAACTACCACTGCTTTTTGGGGAGATGGGAAAACTTGTAATGCATTTGATTATCTGTCATTTCTTGCATTTCTCTAAAACAGAATATTCACGTAAGAAAAGAAAACAGTTGAAACGCTGCTGCTGCTGCTGCCTGCTGTGCATCCTTCAAACCGCAGCGAGGTGTGGAGAGCAGCAAGGAAAAGCAGAGATGCTGGATAAGAAAGTGTAGTAGTACACTTTATTTCTATGTTCAATAAAAACAACTTTTATTTAATGTTTTATGAAGGCGAGGAGGAAAATCATGACCTTAATAAATGTTGAATCTGCTGGTTAGGATCAGAAAAAAAGAGGCGTGCATGGATCTGAGCTTCTCAGTTTCAATCTTCTGTTGCTTCGCTGCTGTGACTACGGTGTCAGTTTTCTGTGCTTTGCTGTCACAAAGTTTTCAATGATGTTTTTCCAAAGCAGAGGGGTTTTTGTGTGCTGCGTGCACCCTGAGCTTCCCCCGTTAACAGAGTGGAAGCTCATGTGGAGCTCGTGGAGCCGTGACTGCCTGTCGATCCAATAAATCCAGGTCCACACAGTGTTTTTTGTATTGTATTATATATTCTCGCAACAGTCTTTCAGATTCCTAGTGTACATATTGTTTATTAATGCAGTTTGCACTACCCTCTTGCACAGTGTCAGTCTTACTATTACTCTTCTTTACCTCCATTTTTATATTTGTTTTGTTTTTATCACCGTTGTATATGTAGAGTTTTGCACTCTGTGCCTGTGATTGATCTATCTCATACAGTTCATACTCAGCTGACCTCACATCAAGCTAACAATCATGTGCATGCTACTTCTGGTTTTTGGCGCTGGGGATTTCAAAATAAAGGTCAAGCATTATAGGCTGGCCAGTGTTGCCAACTTAGCGACTTTTTCCAGTGATGTCAGTGACTTTTGGAGATAGAGTGGATTAGAATCGAATGCCTTTATTGTCATTATACAGAATGTACAATGAGATTGGAGGGCCACTCCTGTTCAGTGCCATTGAGTAGGAAGTGGCACGTCCTAAAATATAAAAATAGAACTACTAAAAATACGGGTATTGCACAGTTAGAGTGGGTGAGTGCGTGAGTTCAGGGTGGTGATTGCTTTGGCGAAGAAACTGTTCTTGAGCCTGTTTGTTCTGGCTTTGTAGCTCCTGCCAGAGGGCAGCAGGTCAAACAGTTCAAAGCCAGGGTGTGAGCTGACCTTGATGATGATTTTGGCTCTGCTGAGGCAGCGGGAGGTGTAGATGTCAGTCAGGGAGGGCAGAGGGCAGCCAACGATTCTCTGTGCTGTCTTGACTACCCTCTGAAGCCTCACCCTGACTGCCTCAGTGCAGCTGCTGTACCACACTGTGATACAGTACGTCAGCAGGTTCTCAATGGATGAGCGGTAGAAGGACATAGGGCTGGGCGATATATCGATTTTTTATTTATTTATTTATTTTTAAATATCAATATATTTTCATATGCGATATAAAATGATACCATATCGTTTATATCGATAAAGTCTAGGTTGTGTTAAAATCATGCATTGTGGCGCCAATAGTTCACCTTTCTCTTCTCCCAGTTTGCCTCTGCACAGCTTCACAGCGCCCCGCCTCCCCGCTTCACCCGTTATCATGCAGGAAGAGACCGCATGGCAGCGTTCCCAACTTAGTGACTTTGTTACTAGATTTAGCGGCTTTTCAGACCCCGCTGGCGACTTTTTTTTTTTTCCCCCAAAAGTGACTAGCGACAAATTTAGTGACTTTTTCCAGTGAGGTTGGAGAGTTTTGGAAACCTGAAATCCTCCGCTGTAACCATGTTTTGAGTACATAAAGCCTTCACACTTTGTTCCTTCGTACGCTTTGGCATCGCCCAGACCTCGCTTTGACCCCACCCTCCAACCCATGGACCTCACTTACACACTGAGCGCGCCCACCCACTCCCTCCGCCCCTTGCTGCGACACCGAGGGGGACCGAACCCCATCCCTGGACCTCGTTTTGGCCTTTATCAACTTTTGAGACAGCCAACAGGTTTTCTTACACAAGTTGGCAACAGTGGCCCAGATAAAGGAGGAGGGTTGAATGTAGCTAGCAATCGCACCCCACATAATGTTTTTGTTAAATTCGATATTCTAAATTTAGACAAAATAGATTTATGTAATGTGGGTCTAGGCAAAGCATTAAAGTTATAAAGTTATTTCATAAAGTTCATTTGTAGTTCTAAACATATTTAGGTGTTTTGTCTCCAAAGTTGTTATTCCTCTCTCCTACAGCCTCGATTGCAACTACATGCAAATGACCAATTATGCAAATTAGGTGATTGCGCCATATAGCGACTTCTAGCGACTTTTGGGACAGCCAATAGCTACTTTCCTTACTGAGGAGTTGGCAACAGTGAGGCTGGCTCCAAAAGTGGCGAGAAATGCTCACCTGCTCACATGTTTTCAGCCTCCCACAAAAACAGCTTTGGTCGCTACAGCTAATTTCCTCCTGTGTAACAGCTGTATGGGGATGATTCATTTTTATAACTCATTCAGTTAGACGCTGGTGAAGCTTAAAGTTTGGAGCATGGCTGCTTCTAACTGACAGGTAGCTGCTAGCTGTCTGCTAGGTCCGTGTTTGTGCTGCTGGAGCCTTTTGGAGCATTTTTAATGTAATTATCTGACCAATAATATGACTGCTGTGCGGTTCATTGCACTAACAAACCATTCAAGAAGTCTGAGCTTCAGTTTGGGTGAGGGGAAAATCTAGGATTTTGTTAATTAGCACTAATTAGCAGGAGATCCATACAGTTTATGCTCGCAAGTTGATAACAAGCTTGCTAGCATTAGCAGATACCTGTCATGTAATTATGGTGCTTCTTGCTCTAATAAACAGAGATGGCAGCAGTGAAAGTGCTGAAAACTGAGGCTTAAAAATCCGATTCAGGGGTGTGTGTCTGTTCTGTACGGTGTATATTTGTGTGTGGCTGCAGCTTCTGCTGTTTAACTTAGAGACATGTGGGATGGACACAGCAGAGGGCTAAAACTCAGCCTCATGGAGCATCTTTATCAGAATTTTATAAACTCGATTTGCAGTCTTCAGTGGAAACACTTAATGGACTGTAATCATCTCATTAATGACACTTGAGATCAGAATGGCCCCTAACTGTTGCTCACTCATTCATGATGAGCACAAGTCTTATGAAACTACGACAAATATGTATAATTTTTAAATAGTTGCATGTTTGTGTAAAAGATGAATCATCATTAGAGCTGAATTTGCTGGAGGCAAAATAACTGTGCTGGAAAAAAAGATGCAGAATAATTAAAATGAACAGAAGAAAACAACGTGACCCCCTGACCTCTGAGATCCAGCTTGTTAGGTTAGAGCAAAAGTGAAGAAAATATTCAGGGTTAACAAGCAGGTCAGAAGGCGTTCTGCAGATGCACTGTGTGCGTTTCACTCTGGTGCCAGAAAAGCTTAAAAACAAGCATGCTCACCTCAGGGATTCAGGACATGTGTTTGGGCTTTATTTAAACCGCTTCTCAACAGGACAGTTCCAGGGTCTCTCTAATGGTAACTGCCCCCTGGGGTGGTGCCTGGTAATGACACACCTTTAAAATGACGGAAGTGTAATTAGATTTTTCAAAATGTAAGTAATCATTTCACCACTAGGTGACAGTGTTTTACCAGAAATTGTTAGTCTAGTTGCCCCTGCAGTTAGAAACAATAAAATATTCGCCCTGAGACTGGGTAGGTGCAGCGGTTAGCGCTGTTTACTGCAGGAAGCGTCTCATTTCAAGCTTCCTGTGCAGCCTGCATGTTGTCCCACAGAGCACAGACATGCTTGTTAGGTTAACTGGAGATTCCAAGGAGTGCCTCTGTGAAGGTCCTGTGATGGACGGGCACTCTGTCTCTCACTCTGACAGCTGGGATTGGTTTCAGCTCTGAAGCGGTTAAGAAGATTGGTCTGAAATACCCTCAGATGACAGTTTGGTAGATGGCTAATTGCATACAACTGTATTATCACCGAAAGTTAACCCCACTGACAACTTTTAATAAAAAGATACTGTTTAAATACCGTTTATTACATCATCTTCATCCCCCAAAACCTATTAAATACATTTTTAAAAAGGAAAAGAGGCTACTGGAAAACCCGTTCAGCGAATGTCTGTCCACTTATGTCCAATAATTAATGTCACGAGGCTGCATTAATGAGGCGCAAAGCAGCCTTCACCCCAAAACTCTGTATGGTTTCTATCTGGGAGTTTTGTGATGGTGGTCACAGGAGTCGCTTCCACAGGTTTTAGCCACTGTTTGCTGTCCTGTTGTTTCCATAGACCGTACATACCATAGATGGAGTCACCGTGACGTCACCCATTGGTTTGTGAAGTCCTGTTCTGAAGCCTTGACATAAGCTTTTTTTGCCATCACCTTTTTAGTGTTTTAGAACCGGGTGTGAAGCATTAGCTAGCAACTTGCCATTAGGCAAAGAGCACACCCTGCATAATCCTCCTTTCTGACTCTTAGAATGACCAAAATTAAAAATTGGAATCAACGTTTTATTCAATAAGATCCAAAATGAGTCACTGAGACCATAAAGTCACCAGGAAAGTGTTTTCTGAGCTCAGCGCTGAGGGACATTTTCTATGGGAGCAGAAGTCGTTTCGCAGACACAGACATTGCCCCCTGGTGGCCATCAAAAATAATGCAGGATACGGGTTTAAGGCACCTTTGTGTTGACATATTGCTAACATATTCAGTCTGTGGTCGGGCCCGGCAGTTAGTGAAGACGTCAGACAATCCTCATCTTCTCATGTGTGTTTGACTCTAACTGTGGGATCTGTCGGGAGTCATTACGCACCAACTTCCAAAAAGAAAAATGCCTTAAGGCAGTTGGCAGACAAAGGGTCACCTTAAGAGAAACCGCTCCCCCTCTGGACCAGAGCTCCAAAGATGCTCGCAGGGTCTCCTGTGAACCTCCTCGGTTCCTGTGCAGGAATCTGCACGTTAATTTTGGTAAGCTGTGAGAATGAAGCGGGACACATACTGTATCTACAGATATGCATTCGTAATCTGTGTCTGCATGGGGTGAAAACTGCTTTTTCTTGTCTTTCTCTTACATGTTTGAATTTGAAGCTCAGACAGTAACAGTGCTATGATGACTCTACCAAGCACTTCTTATTTTAATACTGAAATTTAGCACATACTTTGGCAAGAGTAGTCCTGATCTACCAAAGCCCACATCCTCCATGTGTCTGCTAAACCACCATCTTTTTCCCTTTTACCTAGAAGCTGAGGAAGATTGAAGGAAGAGGAAAAGTGAATTTGCAGCTGGTTGATGATTAAATTTAGGTTCCAATAAAAGTAACTGGCTAGAAGATGATTTGATATATGAAATGTCAAACTCCAAACTGAAAACTGTCTGTGTGAATCTGGTGAAAATGATGACAAATTTATCCGCAAACTACTTTTTGGATCTCTGAGTGTGAATAATGATTGCTTTATATTTCTGAACTTATTGGATGATGGATAACTGTGCAAACCCAAACCGCCCACACCTTTCCAGAGTTGGAGAGGCTGTGTCTGTCTCACAATCTGATTGGCCAGCTGTGTGGAGGACATGCGTCTCCTACTTCTGCTGCACGACTCTTTGTGGCACTTTTGTTGTAACATTTGTCTAACACTATTAAGATCCTTCAGCTGCCTTTGAAAGAAACATTTTGATTTCCAACATCGTGTTTTGAAAGCCCACAAACCTGCCCTGATGCTAAATGCAAGCCAGAGTGGGGAATGATTGCATAAATTAGCACATGAAAGCAATCCAACTGGTGTAACTAGCACTGAACATGATAGCAGAGAACCAAACATGCAACGCTGTTTATATAACTTTCAAACAAACCATTCTACCTGGGGGTGAGCCCCTACTAGAGAAGTCCCCTGAGAACTACGAGTCTCTTTCTGTTTGCTTTTGGATTGTTAATGTCTCAGTCACGCATCCTCCGCTTTCAATCGCAAGGTGATTGCACGTTTTGTTCCCACTGGATAATGTCACTGTCTGCCTCGCTGCTGTTTGAGACACAGCAGCATTCACAGTTTATGTGAATGCCCCTGCTCGTTCTCTCCATCTGCTGGAATCAGAAATCTTAATGGGACATTAAGATTTATAATTTGCTGTAAACCTTTCACACACCGCTGTACTTTATATTCACTGGTTGATTCGTCCTCATTGGCCTCACACAGGATGGTTTGTTGGTATCATTTCATCTATAAATCTATTACTCCTTATTTATCAGGCTACATGTTATGTAAACAGTTTAGTCATAGTCTGCAGTCTCAACTTTATTACATTGAGTCTTCCATCAGTTTGTACAGAGCTCAGAAAGAAGGCATTCTCCATTTCTGCCCCATCTTCGTGGAATACGTTACAGACGGACTGATTTTGCTTGCAGACTTTACAGGATGTGTAAATGATTTTTTGTGGAGTCATCACTGGGGACTTGTTCTTGTTTCAGTATGATTGTGTAAACACCGGGCATTTTATTCACCATCTTATTGTGTCTATTTCATTGTTGTAATTTTATTATCCTTACCTGAAACAGGCCTGTCTTGCAAATGAGACATTGAGTCTCAGTGGGAGCACCTGTATAAAGAAAGAATGAAATGACTTGCCCTGTGGGAGGCAGCCTGTCTCCAAACAGTTGTGGTCCAACTTGGATTGATTGCAGTTGCTCTCAGACAGATTGGTGAAGGTTTGAAAATAACTGCACTCTAATCTATAAACACGGATTGCCAACATGTTGCAATCAATCGCAGTCAGGCTGTGCAATTTGTCTCTAATGCTTCTCTTTGCAGTGGGGGACTCGACTCAGCTGGTTGCGTCGTGGTTATATTTGCACATAAAAGCGACGCTGCAGAACTCCTGTGTCATTTTGCATCACCATCCTGCACCAACTGTGGCACTGTTTGTGGAGAATTTCTGCTTCTAATGTGTAATTTCTGTGCATGAACACATAAACAGATTAGCAACAAAGGGTGACAAATTTGCAATTTTATGTAATTGCCAACTTGACCCCATCCAATGCAAACTGATCGGACTGACTGCTGTTTTGTTGCCGTTTGATGCACTTAAGTTGCTTTGAAGAGAGCAACTGACCGCAAGGGATCTGAGACACGGTCCCCGTCTTCGAAGCAACCACTTCAAAGGCAGCGAGAAGTTTATTGCACACGGTTGCAATAGTTCTGGTCATGCCGCGGTCTCAAAGCGCTGTTTTCCCTCTGTGACTGCAGCATAACAGGAACTCTGAAGTGATGTAATACCTGGCCAGTGGTTGGCAATGAAAAATCACCTTTTTGCTGTTGGTCTTTTATTTTCTTGTGATCCTGTTTCAGCTTCTTCTTTTTGCCTCTGCGCTGCTTTGCTGTTGTTTGGACTGTCGGTTCATGTCTTTGTGTTTGTTTTCAGTCTTTAAAGCTGACACTGAGACATGCTCCTTCCATGGCTAATGTTTTTGCAGAGTGTGTGAAATACAGTGAAAATTATCTACATGCTTGAACTTTCCCCCCATTCTCTTTAAAACTATGATTAATATAAAAAAACGTGTAAAAATGCCCTGCAAGCTAAACCACCATTCAACTCTCAAAAAGAAATACTCAGTGAAAGTAAGAAGTGAGCACGCTTCACTGAGTCATGCTACTGACTGATTAATCATCTCCCTTTGCAGAACAATTACATGCATGCATAATCTTTAGAGCCATCCGCTGCTATTTTCGAAGTCCCCTAAGGATACTTTAATGTTGCTATTTTGGATGCAGAGAGAAAATCCTGATGCTCATCATTACTTCTGTCTTTAAGCGGGGCAGCTGGCTCTCAACATTAAGTGGTCTCTATAGTGACCTCGAGACGATTTCTGGAAAAAAAATCAAACCAGCTGTTTCTATTTTATCTTAACGGCTGTGCCAATATCGCCCTCTTTCAGAAGCAAGCACACCGTGGGCCGTGCAAGAAGAGTGGTCCTCTTTTCTTCAGAAGAACCCCAGGAGAGGTGTTGCAGGATCACAACCCAACAAATAAAATGGAAAAAAAAAAAGCTTAATTTGGTTCATTTAATCTCTGCAGTATTTTCTGCTCGTTCCCACTGGGTGCTGGACTCCACCAGCGCTGCCCTTTGTCACTGATTCTGTTCAGTTTTCATGAAAGAATTTCTACGTGCAGCCAAGAAAGGCGGGTGTCACATTTGGTGGCCTCAGGATTATTTCAGATGATGCCGTCCTATTGCTCATTCAGGAGAAGCTCAGAATAGAGGCACTAGTCCTCCACGTGAGAGGAGCCAGCTGAGGTGGTTCGGGCATCTGATGAGGACGCCTCCTAATTGAGGTGTTTTGGCTATGTCCAACTAGGGGACACCCTGGGGCAGACCCAGTGCGCGCTGAAGAGATTATGTCTCACAGCTGGCCTGGGAACACCTCAGTGCCCCCAAGAAGGCAGATGGAGACTTGAATGAGGGTCTCTGAACATCCAGGATAAGCTGGAGAAAGTTAAAGAAATTAGGCTGAGAAGCAGAATGAAGGAATAGCAGTGAAAAAGAACAGGAATGGAAGGCTGTGATTGGTTCATAGAGGCATGACAAGAAGAATTATTGAGTGGTGACAGCAGAATTGGGTTTGAGAGCAGAGGAAAATGGACGCAGACAAAAGCACACAGAGAGCCTCATTGAACTTAAATTCAATTATAGCTTCATAAGTGAGAACATGGTGCGAACAAGCTGAAACCCTCAGGTTTATGATGGAGGAATAAGAAAAGTAAAGTCTTAGAACCGGCTGTTTTTTGAATCCTGCAGCTGTTTTCTTTGTGCTTGTTCTGGCATGGCTTTCAGAAAACTGAGCAAACATTGCTGCCAAAATTTGTAAGAAAAAAAAAAGCTCCATTCAGTGAACACCCTACTCTTTACACATTTCTACAAGAACATGTTTAAGTTTGATAAAGTCCTTCACTCTAATAATCTTTGATCAGTCTGCAGAGACTTAAATCAAAACAGGAAATTATTACTGAGAGCATGGAGACGTGAGTGCATCTTTTATCTGCTGTGCAGTAACTGATAAGATGTCACTGCAAATCATTTCGGTAGGGATACACATCACCTTTATCACTGAACCCCCTCGAGGACATTTTAGGGGTTAAAATAGGCTGAAGTGAGAAGCTAAACACGGCACTCCCCTGAAAATGAAGCCTGACATGTTCCTGCTCTCAGCGGAGCAGCCACCAACTTCACCGAGTCATTCACAGTTAGATCTCGGAGCCGTTTCCACTCCCCCGTCCTCTGGGTGGTGGAATCAGAGGACACGGGAGCTCTTCGCTGGTTTAATTAAGACGCAGCAAAACAGCACATTAAAAATAAGCTGGCTCAAATCCAACACGAGAGAGAGAGAGTTCCCTAAAAGATCCAGGCAGCCTGTTTCAAGCGATCGTATGCAGCGTGCACGTTACATCAAAACTGTTTCACTGTTTCCTTTGATGTCTTTGTCAGTTATTGATAGCAGAAATCTCAGAGGCAAACTTATTTTTTGAGAGGGTTTCAGCTTTTTTTTTACATGATCTCAGTTTACACTCGTCCCACTCAGCTTCCATGTGGCGTCACAGAATTAGGAACACCCAGTCTGGAGACTGGTTGCTAGTTGTTGTTGTTGTTGTTGTTGTTGTTGTTGTTGTTGTTGTTATTGTTATTTTTATGACATTGTTTACTCGAGAGTTCATAAACAGACACAACAAGAAGCCAGTTTGTTTGCAGCTGCTAGCAAAGTGTCACGACCTTTGGCCCAGAGGGCGTAGCACTGCGAGCAAACACACTTCTATTACACCTTCTTCTGCAGCTCAGTGTAGCGTCACTTAAAGTCAAATCGGGAATAAGATTGGAAATAAATTTGGACTAGATTTATGTTAAATGAGAACTGGGAAAAGTTGGATTGTTGGATCTCTCAACTGCGCTTTTGTACACCGGCATCCTGGCAGCTATGTAAGTGGAAGCATTCTTTATCTAAAACACTGCTGAAGTTGAAGTTTTGCATGAACTTTATTGGTTTTAGTGACTAAAATCCTGCAGCGGTTGCTGTATGCGGGCTGCAACTACTCCTAACTTTGTTTGCTCACATATGCAAATGAATATATTCTAAACCTTGTAGATCACCAGCAGATGAAGCAGTGAGAAACCCACCACCAGGAAATAAGAATCCCTGAAATGCACCATCCATATTACTGAGAGGTTCTGGCCTGCACAGAGCTTTAATCTCAACCCGATGCAATGCCTTTGTGATGAACCCGAATGCAGCCTGGTGTGACACAACAGGAGCGAGTTCCTGCAGCTGCACTCCAGCTCAGAGGGAAACCTGAAAGAGTGAAGGCTCTGAGCAAAATCAGCATTTAGCCACAACATGTGGGTTTCATGTTAAAATGTAAAACATGCCACATGACGATGTGAGAAGACAGCCCACACCTCCCTTGGATGTGTCATCATATGAGTATTAATCAGTGGAGCTAAACAGGTGGCCCCTGATCAGATTTGTCAGGTTGCTCATTACGAAGCTGCGGTGATGAACTCAGAGCTGACTCATCAGTGGGTAAAATAAGAAACTCTGAGTTTTGCTTTTATTCCTGGAGACACAGCCATGCAAAAACTTGGGAGAAATGGAGGTGAAGGTGAGGTTTGCCTCACTGAAAAGGAGAGAGGAAGTTAATTAAAGAAAGAGGGATGGAGGGAGGGGAGATAGTGGGAGAAAAAGGGAGAGAAGGGTGCTAATGAAGACGGAGAGAGGAAAATAATTTTCTAATTAACGCTCCAGTTTGATTCCATAGGAATTCGCCCTCCAGGCATCCTGGTGCTTCTCCACATCCACCCCTCCATTCATCTCTGCTTTTAGCTTTTCCACCTCATACACCTATGCCTTCACCAGCCTTGGTTCTTTAACCCTACCTCTCATTTTCTCCTCTTTCCTCTGCATCTGTCCATCTTTTACCCCGTTTTGCCCTTTTCACATTTCTCCCCCATTTTTTTCTTTAAAATTCCTCTTTCCTCTCTAGCTTCTGACATATTTCCATTTCTCCCTACACCTTCCTATCCCCCTTACTTCTGCCTTCCACTTTTCCCTTTCTATTATTCCTCCCTCCAGCCCCCATCTTTCTTCCTTCCTTTTATTGTGTTCTCTCACTCTCTCTCCCACCTTTCCTTCCTCCCTGCCTTTCTTTCTCCTCCAGGAGATGACAAGCTGAAGCAGGTTGTTATTAATCCAGCCCGTTCTCCCCGGGGTTTGCACAAGCCGGCTGACAGGAGGAGTCTCCAGGAGAAGGCAAACACTCTCAGCACTGACATACCGGGCGAGGAGGAGAGGCAGAGAGCGTGAAGGAAGGAAGAAAAGCAAGGTGGAGAGGAGATAGGGAAAAGTTATTAGGATCCAAGGGGGTAAAGAGACAACACGAGCTGAAAGAGAGATAGCAAGAAGGAGCAAAACAGGGAAGATTGGCCAACACATTTACTAAAGCTAAAGTCTAAGATTAGAGGATCATCTTTAGGTTTAGGCAATTATGAGGCTTATTAATAATAAAAAGAAAATCCTTTACTTAACAATAGCAAGAAGACTATCGAACCTTCTTAAATAAAAATTTGTTAGGGGGATACCGCGCAGTTAAAGCCTCTCCAGCTGACAGGAGTCAGCGTGCCGGATGTGTTTACATGGCCGTGTTTGGCTCTAAATAAAGCGGAGCGGCCTGGTTTCCTCTCAGAATCAGTTCGGATCCGTCGCTTTCTGAAAACCGTTCAGATGAATATTCCAAGATGTCAGAACAGCAGAACCGTTCTGCTGTTCGTGAAATCCGTCCTGACAGTTTCTGCGGTGAATCGTGGCTGTTCGTTTGCTTTATCAGGCATTCTTCGAGCGGACTAGCGTTTAGCCGTCAAGCCTTACATGTAATCATAATGCGAGCGAGTTTACGAATGAACACGAAAGGCTCAGCTGGTGAGTCGTTTCAGAGAGACCGCTCATGCAGTTAGAAGAGTGGCCGTTCATGCTGGCTGATTTACGTGTTTGCTGTTACTTGAACAAAAGCTCATAATTGTGATGGAGCGTGCAGCCTCAGTAAACGGGGCTGATGAAGCTGATGTTGCTCGACGTCACTTCAGGGTACTTCTTGAAGAGAGAGTTTATCTTTGTCATTCACTCTCACTTCACTGATGACTCAAACTCATAACCTCTGGCTTTGAGGTCTAACTGATGCCGGACTCTAGTTTGTGCTTCAGTTTTTGAGAGTGAAATTTTTACATTTTGTTAGTCTGCCATCCAGCTCAGCTCAGACCAAACCTTTTGATTTGCTGGTTGAGCTACTCCCTGACCACTAACTGTCGGTAGTGACTGAAGAAAGGAAAAAAAAAGATCACAACCTGCTTTTGCTGAAGGGTCTCTGAGGTGTCCCTTAAAGATAGGGTCAGGAGCGTGGTCATTCAAGAGGAGCTGAGAGTAGAGGCACTGTACCTGCACACTGAAAGAAGCCAGCCGAGGTGACTCAGTCTCAGCCTCCCGAGTGCCTCCAACACGAGGAGACCCTGGGGTAGACCCAGGGCATGCTGGAGAGATTATATATCTGTTGGCTGGCTTGGGAACACCTGCGTGCCCCCAGAAGAGCTGGAGAAGGTACTGTAGCTGGAGAAGGGAGATCCTGGATTCTCGGATAAGATTGGTGCTCCTGGCACCCCACCACCGGACAAGTGACAGAAAATAGATGAGCTGTGTCTGTGAGTTGCAGCCCTACAGTTTAGGCTTCAAGATATGAAGTGCAGGAACCAACTGTGAGTCCATCTTTTATATACAGTCTCTGACTACAAGTTCAAAATTAACCTGCTGAACTTTGGCTGGCATTACAGCGCTCACATCACCAAGCTGCTACAAAGCCCTCCGTATTTGTGCGCATATGGTCACATGTGTACTGTGTTTTTTTAATTTTTCCAATTTGTCGTCTTTCTCTGACAGACAGCTGTGGAAGGCCAGGGAACGCTGCACCAAAAATGATCCTTTTTTACCTCCATTGATCCTATTTTAATGTTTACCATTTATAGCCAGAGTTCACGTTTACCTTTAAAAGAATGAATAAAGTATTCTGCTTTTTGCGTGTTTGGAACTTTTTAGTGAGGGTAAAGAATAAAAGCAAACAGGGCGGCTTAAACTGAAGTTTCTGCAGCCAGAGGAATCACTGTGAGCTGTCTCCATCTTTTCGTCTCCATAGGCCCCTCTTCTGCTGACACAAAGAAAGATATACTGCAGGTTAATGGGGTTGAGGTGTCGCATGTTATCAGGCTTCTCCTGTCCTGCTTGGACACAGGGGTCTTTGGTGTGAAGGGGAACACAGAGAGAAAGAGCTGAAGCTCTTTAGAAGCTCTGACAGTCTTTCAATTATCATTCTCATTTCCCCGAGTCTATATTTTCTGTTACTGCTGCCCTGTATCTCCTCGTTCTGGAATAAAAGCACCACATCACCCTCTGTATTCACTTAAAAAGTGAATTTTCTCTTCATGTCTTCATGAAAAAAAAATCCCAAACCCAAACAATGAGTCTCTCTGAAGCTGTGCGAGCTGAGTGTGAGCCTTGAGGATGTTTCTTTGTACTGTAAATGTGATGGGAAGGAGGGCAACGGCACAGCAAAACAGCTCGTTTGTAACCTCAAACTTTGGTGTAGGAAGCCAATTTATCTCCTAAAATTATTCAAGACTGAAGACATTTAATAAGCTTTTGTAACTTCTTAGAGGTGCAAATGAGGAGGAGATTCCGAAGAGAGGAACAGGACTGCAGTGCTTGAAAAAGGAAACATACAAAAATAATAAAACAGCTTTTTAACAATCAAATTCCTCATCAAATATCGCCTTAAGGTTTCAGAAACGCTCACACATTTCAGCAAACACAACTCTTACACATAATGCTAATCCACATGGACTCATATTACACATGTGTTCATGTTCAGATATTGTCCATATACAGTCTGAAACTGAAGGGTGAGGAGTGCAGCCATTCGGGAGGGGCTCACAGTAGAGCTGCTGCTCCTCCACATCGAGAGGAGCCAGTTGAGGTGGTTCGGGTACCTGACTAGGATGCCTCCTGGGCGCCTCTTGGGTGAGGTGTTCCAGGCATGTCCCACTGGGAGGAGGCCCCGGGGCAGACCCAGCACACATTCATCTACATTATCATTTTGCTTTAACTGTCTACTTCAGTATAAATCTGGAGTAAGCATGATTAAAGCAACAATACATGCACAGCACATTACAGCCAGGACAGAGAACACTCCACAGGACCAGCTGGAATAAAGAGAAGAAACAGGAAAGAGAAGAAGAGCGGTGGGTGGGAAAGAAAATGAGAGATTGAGTAGGATGGATAAGAGGCCCAAAGGAGGCAAGAGGAATGCAGCCAAGTTTAGGCAGAGAGCAAAAGTTAATTTATGCCGTGTTTAGTGCCAGAGATTGTTTCATGAGAGGAGAGCTGTTGCAGATTAGCAGATATTCAGTAACAAAGGGAATATAAGTACTCCACGAAGTGAAAGATTTCCTTTCAACAACCAGCGGGCGTTTTAAAAATTAGGACACTGTTTCAAGAGTAGCGAAGCTTTCTGCTCCCTTTAGTTTAATCCCAAACTGTGGGCTGTCCTCCTCTATGCTTCTTAAATAAGCTCCTTTATCGTTCACATTTCTCTTCAGTGGACCGAGGTGAACACAGCAGCCACGTCAAAAATCAGTTTGTCTGTGCAGCAGTTCACATTTTCTTATAGCTTGCGTGTTTGATGCCGTGTGTCCTTGCTGCGTTTCCATTCTGAAGACTCTTCAGTAAGTCGTCCCTGCCTGGCTTTTGTTTTCTCACTCAATAGTTCAAAGATGACCCAAAACGAAAGTTCCCTTTTTAATAAACTCGTGGCTGTTATTATAAACTGTTAAGCACCACTCAAAGTGCCAGCCATCCGCTTGAGTAGTGAAAAAAAATTAAATCACGTGGCTCAATGTAAATTAACAGGTTGCGCAGCTGTTTTTGAATTGGGCAAACACACAACCTCACGTTGCCATTTAGTTGACGCAACATGTACACAGTTCAAAATATTAAGTTGACAGAACTGACACGACTTTTTTGTTTTTATTCGTGCTAAGGTGGTGCAGGGTTCCATAAATCCATTTACCTGAAGAATATTACAGTATTCTCAGTGGTCTCTAACACTGTTACATGTGAGCCTGTGCATTTCCTGTGCAGCCTAACAAAGATACTGTGTTTCCTACGCAGACTTTGTCGGTTCATTGACCAAAGTGTAGCGTTACCCCAACACTCATGTCTTTATGAGTCCATTAGTCACAGGGAAGCCTGGAAAGCGCTGCTTCTTCTTCTTTGAAAAGAATGATCAAAATACCCGTTGAATACGTTTTATGAGCACCCACCTACACCTCATATCACTAGAGAGAATCTGTAGGTGATTTCTACTGAGCTAAACCTGGAGGAGAAGCAATTTCTCTCTGCTAAATGTCTGCCCAACTGTAGCTTGTTTCAAGTGTTCTCCGAGCCCATCCAAGCCTTTTCTTCATGGGTTAACATTTCCCCCACATTTCCATTTTCAGTCCCTTCAGGTCCTCCTGTGCAAAGCTCTTCAAATTAACACTGCAGTCTATAAACACACTTTTCTCACCTTTCCTATCAGTTACTGAATTGTTGCATTTACCTGGACAAAAAAAAGTTTCATGTTCATATGTTTTGCACAGCGGGTGACGCAGGTCCCTGACTGACAGAATGCATGTTGCTGTTTGAATCTACATACTGTCTGGATTCCTCCATCAGCTGATGGAGACTCATCCAAATGGACCCAGACCGTCCTCTGCATCCTCACTGGACATGCAGCTAAACACAGTTTCAGCTTCACTCGCAGAAGGACAGATGCAGAAAATCTACACCTCACACCACAACACCTTCATTCAGTTTAGATGTAAGCTCCTTATTGTATAATATTAGCTTTTGACTTATTAAGTTCTTCACTCTTTTGTATTTTCTATTCCACTGGCTGCTGTAACAGTAATTTCTCAGCTTCTGGGATAAAAAAAAAAGCATTTCTTATCTTTTGGACACCTTGTCAGCATCCATTTAGTGCATTTATGAGAGCTGTAAAATATTTTCCTTTATTTCATAAAAAAAGAAAGGTGATCCATTTGGCAACTTCAAAAGTAGAAGTACTTTAAACATGATACCTTATTACAGGTTGTCAGGTGACAATATAATATATACAGACTGTCTGTGTCAAAGGACTGTATTTAAATATGGTATCACTCAGTATCCAAGTTTGATGACTGTAATTTCTTTGTGCATGGAAATAAAAAGTAAGTGACAGTAAATAAACTTAAGTTCTTCTGTGCTGTCAATGCCAAGTAATTGTATTCCATTTTCATCCAGTGGAAAGACCCTCTACTTGGGAACCTACTGACAATGTGCGGCAATGTGACAAATATGACTGCACAGGCACTCACACACACACGCACGCACACACACACACACACACACACACTATTGAAATAAATAATTTGGTGCTTTTTTTGTTGTTCAATTCTCTTCATACACCTGTCAAAATATAGTTTAAGCTGTGACAATTTAACCACACAAGAACTACTGAATAGCTGACTTAAGTGTGCTGTGTGAATTTTATAGATCTGTTCTGCATCAGAATAAATGCTGTGATAAAGGTTCAAGCAGGGCCTGAACATAACTGATCACCAGCAATGGCCGCATGAGTAACCCCACGAGGAGGAGGAGATTAATATAATAGGGGCCAGGACCTCTAGATTTACAGTATTATAAATTATACGGCACTTGTATGTTACTAAAATGCCACAGGTCTGTTGATTATTCAGTATTTATTTCAGTGCAGTGGCATGCAGTTCCTTCTAACATCACTCTAATGTAAACCGGTCAGAACAAGTCAGTCCAGTCTTTACTGCAGTCTTCCCAAATTTTTTTCACATTGATGGTCTTTTTATAGCCGAGCATTTTGCCAAAGTGCTTAAAACACAATTTTAAATAATCTAAGAGCTCTAATAATTAGCTGCATCGTGGGCAATTTCCATTGTAAATATTAATCACCGTGATGCTAAGGACGAAAGAAGAAACGGAGCTTACAAACATCACAGCTTCGAAGACTCCATTAATTCAACACAGGAACTCCTGAAAGGTGAATAAAGCATGAAGCATTTCTCCTGCTTTGTGTAATGAATTTGAAAATCCTAGATGACATCATTATCTGAGCCTGGTTCTGCTGGAGGTTTCTTCCTGTTAAAAGGGAGTTTTTCCTTCCCACTGTCACCAAATGCTTGCTCA
>JAVDPK010000483.1:513663-524734 GCA_034780415.1 Cichlasoma orientale | reverse complement strand
TATATATATATATATATATATATATATATATAGGTGACTGTTTGTTGTGATTTGGCGATATATGAATAAAATTACATTGAATTGACTTCTGTTAAAAACCTCTCTCAGTTTCAGTTTTTACTTTGGTTTTATGTTGATTTACATGCACATCAAGATAAAACAAATCCATAAAATGTAGATCTCATCCACTAACTTTTCCCTTGACCTCTGAACTTGTTGGGGCACCAGTGCCACCACTCTTCTCCATCTCTCCCTGTCCTCCACTGTTCTATGGGACTCTGCCAGCTCCATGCCTGTGCATTCTCAGATCTTGTGCTCCTCTTTCTCTGTTTACGTTGCCTGTGGGTTCCTGCCAAGAGTTTTACAAGGCCTGATGAATGAGCTGCCTGTACCATCTCAACTTCCTTTTTTTTTTTTTATAGCTGGTAGGAGATAATCATGAGCTCCAATTACTTGCTGGATCTTTCTGCAGACCTCTTCATTTGTCCCGTGTTCTGTGTAAGAGTTTCGTGTAGGATCTCATCTCTGTTACCAAATTTCCTCTTTGGAGTTCTGCATTTCACAGGTGTACAGGAAGACTGAAAAGACAAGGGAGTGCAGCAGATGAACTTTCAATGGCAGAAAGGTGTTTTTGTCTCTCCAGATTTTGTCTTAAGTCTTGCTATTGCAACTGCTGTCTGTGCTATCCCTGCCAAAGTTTCAGGTTTTGAGCCTTCGTCTGATATGATGATAAAGGTACTTGATTTAATCACAGAGCTGATGCCTTTGGCATTGTTGGTCATGAACTTGGTCTTTTCAGTGTTGACCAAAAGCTGAGGTTGCTTTATCGAGATGTTCTATCAAGCTAGCAAGTTCTTTTTCGTTCCCTGCAAGTCCAAGAATATCACCTGCAAAATATGTGTTAGTGATTGTGCCGTCACGCTCTTTCAGAGCATCGTCAGTAATTCTGTCCAAGTATGTGATGGAGGGTGGTTGAGGACAGGCGTCTCCAACTGTAGTATGGAGCCAGCCACTTATGTTGCTGTAGCACTAAAGATATTTACAGATGGCTCGGACCAGAATTACCACAGAAATATACATACAATTTCCAATGCACATTGATTTATGCATCCAAATCCCAGAATAAAATAAATAAAACAAGAAAATAACAAATAACAAAAATAAATCTCCATTTCCAGTTCAGGTTTGTTTTATATCCTGATCTTTTTAACTACAAGTTAACCTGTATTAGTTTTTTAGGGTTAACCTAGAGCTCGTTTAGCTGCTGATCAACATGAGCTGACTCAGTTTAATTACACCTGATTCAACTCAGACAACCCTTTCACTCACTAGACCTGCAGAGTGACTGGTTAGTATTACTCCTTAACAAGTCACCAGTACTACAGCAACACTGCAATGGAATTACAGTAGTGAACATGAGATCAACTGTCCACAGTCTTAAAAACCATTTGAATTTACAGTCCAGTGTGTAATCAGTTCTCGGGTTAAATCCACTGCGTGTTGAGATTATGGTGCAGTCGCACATTCAGAAGTGTGAATTAGTTTCACTGGAATGTGAACTAATGAATCAAAGGCTTTGGTTGTTCACCATCGCGGTTCAACAGTCTTTCGTTTTCAAAACCAAAATCTCCACTCGGCTAAAAACAGAAACTGTCCTGTTGTGCAACAGTTTAGTGCAAACATTTAAGTCTTAGCATGGGCGTGACTAACAGCTCAGTTGTAAATCAGATCCAAATTGCACCCTATAACGGCGGCGGTAACACTCACTATGCTTATCAGCTGGCAGCAGTTTATTTAATAAAGGAAAAATACGCCAAACAAAACTACAAACTAACAACAGCAATTCAATTATAACTGCTGATACTCATTTAAGGACAATTCTAAAATGTGAAAAATACAGTTCATATTAGATCTTATTAACCTGGGTTACACCCTCCCACCATAAGCCTATCCAAGTCCCTTTGCATGGCTTTAGCAGGTTGTCTGGTGTGTTTGGCACAACAGAGCATTCAGACTATTGGATGTGTCGTAGGTTCCTGCGTAGGTTGTGTACATAGGCCCGCAAAGACCTGACGGAGAATATAGAGACAGTGTTTGATTTATTCATAAAAAGATACAAAGGCAAATATTTTACTTTGAATTGCATTTAAAGCTATAAGAAGAATAAGAATAACATTATTGATCCCAGAGGGCACTTCATATGTCTGACATAGCTCACCTATTTGTATGAGAATTAAAAAGCCGCAGTGGCAGTGTGTACGAATGATTGACAGATGTTTTTTTGTTCCATACAGATGTTATAAATTGGGTGATCAGAGTTGTTCAGGATGGCTTCTGATGTCCTTAGTGCGCATTTCTTCACCACCTCTCCCAGCGTGTCCAGTCTGGCTCCAATTAAAGAGCCAGCTTTCATCCAATCAGGCGGAAGGAGAGAAAAACATGATTGAAGTCTCCTGAAATTATGAAGAGTGCCTCTGGATGTTTAGTCTGTATCCTAGCAACAGTTTCATGGAGAACTTCCCATGGAACTTGGATGGAATGCCAACAAGTATTGTTATGATATGACTGAATAATGTTGGTACATAATATGGTTGCATACCAGCTCAGTGATATGTGCAGGATCACCCCATCTCTGGTTCAAAAAGCCAGACCCCACCTGTTTTCCTGCCACTAGCTTTAGCATCTCTGTCTGACTGTATGAGGGTCAGGTAGATCCACATTAGAGTCTGAGATGTTTTGATTCAACCATGTTTCAGTAAAACACATGAGACTGGTATACTTTCTGAGTCTTCACCAACATCTCCAGCACATCGCTTTTGTTGGGCAGAGAGCTGACATTTCCCATGATGACTGTTGGCAGAAAGGGCTTATATCTCCACTCCCAAACATTCACCTTTGCACCAGCACAGCAACTATGAAAACACCTCTTTATCTCAGCTGGAATATAGTGGAATAATCCAGATTTGCTCCATTTCAATGAAAAAAGCTCTTCTCTTCAGTAAACTCTTCTCCCCATAGAAGAATCCATCAGTACTCGACAAAAAAATAGATAAAAACTCAACAAAAATAAAGCTGAGTAAAGATCAGAGCTACCAGACACTGCTGCTACCAGCTGAAGCACATGCTCTAATCCTATTTAGAAGAATTATGAATATAAAAAATAAATAAACTAAAGTCAAAGTCATCTTTATTGTCAAATCTGCACATGTACAGGACGTACACAGGATCGAAATTACGTTTCTCTCAGAGCCACGGTGCAACATAAACAGTAAACATCTAACTAAACATCAATAAATATTTGCATAATAAATAAATAAGAAAAATACAATACTATCCTAAATGTAAATATAGCAGTATGAATATATAGCTCTAAAAGTATATATATAAGTGTAGAGGTCCTGGCGTGACGTTTCCCTGCAGGTCCAGCGCAGAGACCGGAGTGATGGGTCCGGAACAGAGATAACCAAAGTTAATCTGCTGGTTAGCTGCACAGAGAGAACCACAAACATTAAAAAACTGAGCAAAGCGAGCACGTAGCAGCTACAAGGATGGTGTGTAATATAGTTATAAGACCCTTTAGATTTACACAAAATGACAGCAACAACCTGACCTTTCATCAGACACTTGTTCAGCTAGTTGTCACATTGTGTTGTACAAAGACAGCCTCTCTCAGCCTCTTCTCCTGCCCACTCCACAGACTGCATGTTCACAGAGCCTGTAATATTATCTGGATATGGTAGAGCCTGAACCCACAGTGAGTGGAGCCCTGCAGCCAGATGTGCACAGCTGTTTCACTGAGTGACATCTGGCAGCAACATAAGCACTTATTTACTAACATTTTGGAAAATTCAGTTTACTCGGTTGATTATGAAAAACATTTTTTTCTTTTTCTTAGGAATGATGTGTTCTCATGGTGAAGATTTTGTGTGATGCTGTGCAACAGTTTAATAGAACAGGAGTGCAGATGCTTCAGAACTTTTTTTCTCTCGCGCGACTTTTGACATGAATTTATTTTCATACCTAACCCCGCCCTGCAGCTTTATTGCTGAGACGATGATCACTCCACATCACACCTTTCCCTGTGTTCTCAAACTATTTACGCTCATTTTACAACAGCAACAACATACCTGCACAGAACGATGACTATTAGTTTACTTACTCTCATATTTTTATATTTTATACAGTGTAATGTATTTTAATGTGTATTGATCCTAGATTTTGTAATATGTTCACTTAATATTATGAATTTTTATTACTGGTACTTCTGTAAAACTTACATGCAGTCTGCTGCACACAGGTGACACTGGCATTCCTGGCACCAGAAAAATGGAGCAGAGTGAAACATTGCCAACATTTAAGTCACTTTAAAACTGAACTAAATGTATTTAGAGTCATATAATCATCTTCACTCAAACATTCACTGGATTCTCCAAAATCCAGACACTTCTCCTTTATTGACCTTTTGCAGCACCACAAATGGTTGATCAATCAATCAGTGTGTTCTGCATCTAAAGCTTCATACAGGTCAGTGGGATTTAAACAGGGATGCTACTACAGTAAATGTTTCAGAGGAACTGACTGACAGTCTGACAGCTCATGAATTTGAGGCATCGTCGCCGTGTCCGTCCTTACAGCAACTTCAGAAGAAAATGAATTGGAGCGTCAGGTGGTTCAGGTGCAGCAGGAGGGGAGGAGTCACAGAGGAACTCAAGTTTGTTGAATAAAACCTGTCAGCGAGCAGGTTAGGTTCAGTCTGTCACCCTGCTAACTGACTAGCTCTCTTTCTGGAATAGTCTCCATCATTTCAAGATTAACAAACCGTGTTTTTAGCCAAACCGGCTCCCTGGAACACGGCCCGGGACAGGTGGCCAGTCTGTCACACGGACTGTACATGTAAATAGTGCGCCCACCAGAGGGCGCCATAGAATGTTTGACATTTTAGCCAATTTCTGAGCAGAACCTCCAGTAACTGTCCTCACACTTTATTCTGCTCAGTAAAGTGTTTCTTACTCGAATGTGAACTCTAAGATGTTCTGCTGTCAAATGAAGATGCTTCTTTTTTTGTATTATAAAGTTCAAATCCAAACTGGAGGTTCAGTCCGAGCACAGGTTGATACCTTTTAGTCTTTCTGCCTCCTTTTGGGTTTGTGCATCTATCCTGACATGCATCAATTTTATTTGAGCAAATTGTGAACTAACCTCTTTTCTCAGACTTAATAAAAACCACACTCAACGTTTTAAGTGTATTTTCCAGATTTTATTGTTTTTATTCACAAAAATCACAGGATGTCACTTCCATCCAGCGTGACTGAAAACCTGTGAAAAGACAAAATGAGAATTAAAATCAGTTTCAGACACCGCCGTAACCTGTAAGCTGTTCACATCAGTTCTTGTTGGTTCCACAAAGGTTATATTGGGTTCTTTAAAAGCAAAAGCACCACAGTGTGTGGGTGCTGAAACCCTTCTCAGACAAATGCCTCGATGTCTTCAACCGAAAAGGACTCCCTGCTCTGAGGAACCGGAGCAGAACCACAGAACGTGAATCTGAACCAGCGACCACCAGAAACAGACTGAGTCCTGTTCCGACTCGTCATCGTATCATCACTGAAGGGAGAGGAACTGAGGCAGGAGCTGCCTGAGGCTGCATATCACCACACTATGCAGGGCTTAAAGCACTGGATCAGGATTAGTGTGTGATATATTGTTGGGACAGTAAGACAGCGTCTTAGAAACAAGAGGAACATCTGGTTTTAAAAATTAGGTCTCAGTTCTTTTTGTGAGAGCATTTTCTCCCGCTTTTGCTGCTGATATTCTTTGAGGTTAGAGGCAGGGCAGTAGTTAAAGTTTACCCTCTATGCGGTGGGTACAGGTGCTCCCTGGGGCATGACGGGAACCTCTGGCTTGGCCCCCTTCTGCTCAGAAATGGGTGTGGTGGGCAGGTTCTCCTCCTTGGGCTCCACAATGCTGACATGGTCGGGCAAGGGCTTCTTGGGACCAATCTTACCGCTGGGGTCCCAGGGCAGCATGATCTTCACCTTGATGCCCAGCACACCTGAGGGCACATCATCAAACACACATCAGTGCCACCAAAACCCAGCGTGATTACACAGCGACGCTCAAATTTCTGGTTCATGTCGTCGAGCTGTACTCACCCTGCCTTAGCAGCACGTGGCGGACGGCTGTGTCGACGTAGTAGTTGACGGGGTCTCCGCTGTGGATCATCAGGCCATCCACAAACTTCATGGACTTGGCCCTCTGACCCCTCAGCTTGCCGGACACCACAACCTCGCAGCCCTTGGCGCCACTCTCCATGATGAACCTCAGAACACCGTAGCAAGCCCTGAAAATGGAGAGCGGTAAAAAAGTGTCAGCAGTTTCTGAAAAGTCATTTTTCTATCCAAAGTGCCTCGAGGGTCTCTCCAAGGAACCGTCTTCAGAGAACTTCAAGGTTCCTTCAGATCATTCTTTGCCCGTTTCCACTGCAATGAATATTGTTTCAGTTACGCCACTGACGACTTCATAAAAATGTCTCTTCTGTGCGGCCCTAAAAACACTGGACCAGGTTACACATCCGCTTTCCCTCTCTCCTTTTTTAACATGTTCTACTCAGTAACTACAAACTGTGGCTTTTATTGAAGCGTGGGTGAATTTATTTAATAAATGGTAACCACTGTCAAACACAGACAGTTAACTGTGTACAGTGTCCATTGCTTTGCAATGTAAAACAATACCTGTTAAATCCTGTTTAAACAGTTTTGGCATAAATCAGATTCATAACTATACTACGACTTTTCCACATGAGCCCCGTTCATGACAGTTATTTGGCATAAAGCTCTTTTCACACACGAGACATAAAGCTGCTGGATTCATCTTTAGAAGTAAGACAATTGTGTCATTCAGACATAGATTGTCTAAACATGAATGTTCCTCGTGGTCTTATTCCACGTCCCTCATTAGGGATGGGCATTTCCAGCAGAAATACTATATGATATTTAATCATTTCCAGCATCACCCACCAACTCACAGCGCTCTCAATGCTAATGTGTGGCAGACCTGTGACCTGTCAGTTTGCACTCAACTCATTTTCATTTAGTTTTTGAAGGAGTTCCACAAAAAAAAAAGGAAAAAAAAAAAAGGTTGTAGCCAGAAAAAGTTCCAGCCTGCTAAATGCCATGCCAGCTTACTAATTTAGTGATGGTGAAGAGTTGATTAACATTATGTATGTAATATTCTGTGATAATTGTTAGTCCTACGGGTCACTGAAGGCACCTGAACCTGATTGGACCGTGTGACATGACGCTAGGGAGTGTGGATCCCTCTGGTCTGTGCTACGGTGCTCTAAAATAAGATCCACAAAGTTGTGTGGGGGTGCACGCCCGCTTGCTAATTGTCATAATAGAATGAACCGGTGAAATTCTGAGCTCCCCTTTTGATGGCTGCATCCATTTATGCCACTGCTTGCAGTTCAGACTGATGTCATCTTCAAACAGTCAAACATATGTCTGTGTCCCAGAGTCTGACCTAGGATGAGTAGTTACACAGGAAGCAGAAATGTGTACATGCAGTCAGATTAGTGCAGAAAATGTGCGTCCAGAAGGAGCTGTGTGTTACTTCTGGCTGGTAAATGTGTGTGTCTACACGGCTTTGACCCTTCTCAGACAAATGCCTCTATGTCTTCAATTGAAAAGGACTCCCTGCTCTGGGGAACTGAAGCAGAACCACAGAACGTGAATCTGAACCAGAGACCACCAGCACCAGACTGAATCCTGTTCCGACTCGTCATCGTATCATCATTGAAGGGAAAGAAACCGAAACGGTGAACAAATTCAAAGTTTTGTGTTGCAATGCTTCCTGATCTGCTGCCGATGCCGCTGAACTCACTATATTCCTACCAGAAATTTTAAAAGTGAAGCTGGTCTGTCTGGACTAAAAACACAGAAGCGGGATTATGTGACTGCCATGACTAAAGAGATCGCTTCATCTGTGGCCAACCGCATGGGCTTCAGTGTTTAACTGATCTTTGAATTTGAAACATTTTTATCAAGAACATCATTTGTGCTGATATAAAGAGCAAAAAGTTGCAAATTAACCATGTGGTGTCATTAATAACAATTTCAAATCATGCTAGTCTGGTCAAAGCTGTTGAGAATTATCCAGTTAAAGGATGAACTGAACCATTGTTGCATAAACCAAACTTCCAGGTAAGAACCAAACTGTTACTGCACAGCTTACCTGCGCACAGCCAGACCTCCCAGCAGCTTGTAGCGCAGAGACTCTGCCTGAGCGATGGCACACAGACCACGAGTGGCGACCTTCTCAGCATACAGCTGAAAGAAAGGAAGGAGATTTCAGTCCAACATGTTCCACATAAAACCCCACAAACTGTGGTCAGACCTAAAACCAGGGGACTGGTGTGTAATGATGGGTGTAATGATGGGCTGCACATGCTTCCTCTGTTTCAGTCACTGTGTCTACAGCACAGTCCTGATACCACTACTCTTCTCAGATAGGTGACCATGTCTTCATGTGGAGAGGACTCCCTGCTCTGAGGTACTGAAGTAGAACCACAGAATGTGAACCCCGACCAGCAGAGACAGACCGAGTCCTGCTACATCTTGTCGTCGTTTTAACCCTCTGGGTCCGGGGTATATTTGGCCATTTTTGACTACTTTTGTTTTTACCTTTATAGTTGACCTTAGAACCTGTTGTTTAGAACCTTGCCTTGTTTGGTATCACTCTTTTCAGCACTACCTCATGTGTGTGACTATAGTTATTCTTTCACTTTGACATACTGTATTAACACACCGGACTTAAAATCACATAAAAACATAAAATCCAAGTAGAAAAAAGTTGAATTTTTTTACTGTAAAAAATCACAAACATTAATGAATTATTTTTACAACTTAAAATGCAAATATATGTTGTAATTTTTCAAAACTTGGGTAAAAATATAGTAAATAAAGTTAAATACAACTTTTCACATTAAAATGTAGGAAAGGCCTCGGGCGTCTTTCTGTACAACTATTTGCAGAGCAATCAGGACTCACATTAAGATGCTACACGTTTACTACAATTATTTATGCCACCTCAAAAAACAGTTTGTCTTCCACAAGACTGAGGGGCACATCACAGGCAAAACCTGTCAGCAATGTTGTCGCTTTTACCACTTTTTCACCTGTTCCTCAGCAGCCAAATGCATCTAAATGCATCATGTTATCACATAATTTTCTGATTGGTTGATATGGTGCATTTTTTCTACCAATAGGAAAGAGGAGTTGAAATGGGAGACTCAGCGCAGCAGCGTCCCAATGCTACGTCATCTCAAATCGGCTATGTCATTTTGACGCGGCGTCGCGTCCATGGACTCCAGAGGGTTAAAATACAGTGTTTAAAAACAACAGTGTGCTTAAAACACTAATTATTCTTTTTGGTTTTCTTACCTCCACACTGCCCTCAGGAAAGCCAAACCTCTTCTGGACCACAGCGGTCAGCTCTCTGATCCGACGACCCTTCTCTCCAAGAACATTTTGGGTCCTAAGGATGGTGAGATGTTTAGGGTTAAACTACATGGGGACAAGACTGATTTTAAGCTTCCACATTCCTTAAACTCAACCTGATCTTTTGGAGCCATGAGCCGAGTTCTAACAACTTTTAATGCTGATATGCAAACAAACGGTGAATTGTGGTCACCTTCTTGGCAGGTGAACTAGCCAACCGCTCACCTTGTGGCCAGGATGATGATCTCAGTCCTGGTTGGAGTGACACGCACCTCCACACCGGAGTAGCCATCCTCAGCAAGCTCACGAGTGAGGAACTCGTTCAGCTCGGCCTTGAAGATACCGTCTGCGACAAACTGCAGAGACAGAACAGGGGCCGCTTTATATTTGTTATACCATACACACCATCAAGCACGCAACAGTCTGAGTGACAAAGTTCTCCACTGAGTGCATGTAGATGCACCAACTGCCCATATATGCTCTAAGTGGTACAAGTACTACACTTCTGTTGTATCTGCTGTGGCTTAAACACCAGATGATGATGCTGATGATGCTGATAAAGTGGGTCTAAAGAAACTGAATGAGTTTGGGAGTCTTAAACTGAGGTTACTGCAAGCTACAAACACTGCTCACTTCCTTTAACTGTGTGCGTGAAGACTGCTTAAAGTCCTAAACTAGTCAGCCAACTTCACACTCCGGTAACACCAGGATGCACCGACAGTAGGAAGGCACACTTTTTTTCCAGAGTGCAGTCATATCCAGACCAAGTACTGAGCACAAAACAAGCAGAATACAGTGTTCAAATGGCCTGCATCTGTATCATGTGCCTGGCTCCCTTCCCCAAAAACAGGTTCTTATAACTCCAGCAGACTCGAGCTTCATTAAAGTCGGACGGCCCTGGCTGCGCATTATTCTCACTAATCGCCACATTTCGCAGTGAACTGGCGGCTTTATGGAGACCATTTGTTACCTGTTAATACTGGCCGTGACCGAAAACGTTAGGCTATAACCCGCCTTTAACAGGACCCGAGCAGCACAATTTCACATGGTCGGCTCTAAACCGGTCCCAAAAGCACATCTGAGCCAGACTGTTCCCGGCCTCGGCGCTCCGAGCCATGCTAGCGAGCCAAATGAGGAGTGCGCAGCGCAGGCAGCATCTGTATTAATCCTCCCCGGTTTGAACCCGGACGAGCGCATGCGACACCGGGACGGGCACGAAATGTTTGTATCCCATCCAGCGTGACCCCATTTTTACAGAAATGCGACGTGTTTGTGGGTAAAACGGAGATAAAACAGCGCTAACCTTCCTCTTCTTGGAGATTTGCACCGCCATCTTCCAATAGGCCGTAGACAGGAAAGGACCCGCACAGGACGCGGAAATGCATTTATAGTAATAGGCTGACTTCCGGTGACGTCGCGTCCTTAGCTGGCTCAGGGAATTTTAGTTTTTTAGTACTAGATACCACAAGGTTGCGTTTGTGTGGTAGTTAGTTATTTCATAGATATATATACATAGATGCCGCATTGATCGCTGACTCGTATGCCTACGTCGCCGCCATATTGGAGGGGGCAAA
>JAVDPK010000483.1:489553-502563 GCA_034780415.1 Cichlasoma orientale | reverse complement strand
TAACCAAGCTAGCTCCAAAACAGAAGCAGCTTCAGCATCAACATCAGGATGCAGCTGGATTTGACCTTTGACTCCTTGAAAGTTTGTTTTTGTCAAACACCACATGTAGATGTTGCTGCATCTACTGAAGTTTATTGTAGAGTTCATTGTAGAATTTATTGAGTTTTGGAGTTCATGCTCATGTGTGTCCTTAATAGTGCTGCTGTCTGTTAACAGCTGGTTGTTGAATATATTTCTTTAAAGGGTATCTTTTGTCTAGTTTTCATTACACAATAGTCACTTGTACGCCTCGAGTCTTGCACCTGATTAAGTATGAAAATACTAAAACTAATACTGAAACTAATTAAAACTAACTAAAACTTAGCATTAAATCAAAAAATAAAAACTAATAAAAATGAGCAAAACCGCTCTGAAAACTAATTAAAACTAACTGAATTAGAGAGAAAAAAGTAAAAACTAACTAAAACTAAACTATAATGTAAAATCCAAAACTATTATAACCCTGGCACCATGTGTGTGAGATTTGGACGAAATAGTTGGTGCCCTTATGTTAAAGAAAGAAACCCCACGGCTGTCGCTGAAGTAACTTGAAAGGGGCAAAATTAATAATAAATAAAAATGTCCTGAAAATTAACACATGAAAATCAGTAGGAGTGTAGCCATTTTGATAATTAGCTGAAGCTGATGTCATGTTTTCAGGTGTTTATATTCATATATTAAAGTACTGAACAAATGAAAACTATGACGGTGGAGCTAACAGGCAAATAACAGGGCAGATAATTAATGTCTGTATCAGACTGAGTGGTAGTGAAAAAATGTCAGTCCCAGGGCTTCACATGAACATCTCCAGCATCAGAAGGTTTCTCTCTCTGAGGACTATGGATGTACACTAAATGATACGATGACCTGCTCTACATTTAAAATAAATGTGTCAGCTTTATGGTGGTGGAAAACTCAAGCTACTGGGATTCACACCACAGGGACAATGAATATGTTTACATAAGAAGCAATACACCTGTTCAGGTGTTTGATTTGTCTGCCTGAGTTCACCTTGAGCTGCTCTTGTTGTCCTGCATATTCAATAGACTGGAAGATGCTCCACGTGCACTTGCACCTGATCTCCAGCCGAGCAGCATTCTCTGCTGATCGCAGCGCTGAATCAGCACAGCTGCTCTGATTGCTGGGCTCAGTGTTTCCAGGGAAGGAAAATCCAAATCTTAGTTTTTCAGCACTGTTTCTGCGCCTCGTAAACCACGCATATCCTCTGTGACTGGCAGCATGACAATCAGATTGAATTACAGCTGGTCTCCCACCTTTATTACGCACTGTCTGCAATATGTTTCACATCTTGTTATTTGGCCTTGCATTTTGAAACATATTGCTGTACTAACATTTGCCCTTTGATAAAGTGCTGCCACATGAGTTTCCATTTCTTGCTGTATTAAATGTTGCTACACACCTCCCGACCCTGTTAAGCACTAATGAAAAATGACCATCTTTCATTAAACTCCCCTTATTTTCAGTGTGTGTTCAAGAATGTCCTCTTTGATGTCTGCTTCTGAGACATCATGTGAGTCATTCATCAGTGTATGAAGTCTTTTTGTGATCCCAGCCAGCAGCACCTGCTGGTGCTGTGACTGTACAACAAGGAAGTGGTGGGAGACGTCTGCAACTCAAGGACTCCCCTCATTCATACAGTTGTAGGACGTCTCCCACAGTGACTTCTGGTGTCTGCTCTGTGTGTGTGTGTGTGTGTGTGTATGTGTGTGTGTGTGTGTGTGTGTGTGTGTGTGTGTGTGTTTGGACTGTGGGAGGAGGCTGAGTGTGGTTCTCCCTGAGTCTGCGTGAGTACCCGGAGGGAACCCACGCAGACTCAGGGAGAACATGCAAACTCCACACAGAAGGTCCCAGATGGTCACGTTACTGCCCAAGACATAAATGTAAATATTACATTTTACCATAAACACTTGGCTCACGGCAAGGATAAGATAGGTCTCTAAAACCCTAGTTTGGACCTACGACACGTACACTGCTTTTGTTCTTCAAGCTCGATCCTTCCTATCAATGAAATGCTTCAGTTTGAGTGGTTCTATGTGAGTATTGCAAGAGTTACGTTTGCAAGAGTATGTTTGCATATATCAGCTCGTACGTTACAGCTGTATCCATGTTTATAATATTTATTATCTGTTTCCACTGCAGTGAATTTTGGAGGAAACCAAATTTGAGTCTACAAATCAGTGAGTGGCTTTATGGTGTGTCCATCTTTTATATACAGTTCATGTTCCCACACAGTCAACTTGAAAATAAATAAATAAATAAATAAACCTGTACCTAGGTCACTCCTTTGTAAAATTATTATTTATTTCTTTTCTCTTCCTTTATCTATTATCACCTCTTGATGCCTCAGAATTATCCGGTGACCCTGTGGTCGGACTGCTGACCTCTGTGCCAAGAACTGGATTAAACTACTAAAGTCGTCTGAATGTGAAAACTAGCAGAAAATGGGCACTTATGTATTTGCAGTCTAGTGTGATTCACAGTAAAGACAAACACACCCCACCAAATCAGACTTGCACATGTTTGCTGGTTTTGTGTTTCCACAGAGTTGGCCAACAATGACACATGTATAGAATAACATCAGAGCTGTCTCTGTTTTTGTTTACCTTGCTGCCTTTATTAGATGCAGAGTGAAGAGAGAGATTTGGGGGAAGACACGCAGGAAAGGGCCACAGGTCAGTGAACCAGGACCATCCACAGCACAGGCATGTGGCATACATGGTCGCCTGCAAATCCTCCGAGCCAGCCTGGCGCCCACATCAGTTATCTTTTATGTGTGTGTGTGTGTGTGTGTGTGTGTGTGTGCATGTGGCAACAATCTGGAAATAATAGCATTCCAGCCCTGAGAAGCTGAGACGTGCTGAAAATTTAAGACCTGAGGTCAAGATTGTTGCAGTGTTGTTGAGACCTGTAGAGCATCTTACACAACACCTTGCCTCATATTCGGGATATATGGGCCTAAAAGGCTCTGAAATTTGTAGTAGTATGAAGCCATTACATTCAGACTTTTACATAAGCCTACAGTATGCAAAAATATTTATAATTGTCAGCAGACAAATTAAAACTGAACATGTAAGAGAAGAAGCTAGATCATAAATAAATGTACATAATTAAACTGCTGTCACAAAGGCATTGATTTGCCTCAACGTATTTATGCACAACATTATCGCGCTCTGTTATATCAGCTGCAAAAGAAAACAATGCAAGCAGCAGCTCGCAGCTGGAATTCTTTTGGCAAGCGTGGAAGAATTATGGTTTGGTATCCATGGCTGCAGATAAGAGATCCATTTTGGGCCTCATGAGAAAGTTTGGCTGGCACGAATGTAGTTGTCAGGTCAGCTAAGGACGGACGAGCTGAAGCTACCGTTCCATGCGACTCTCTGACCTTGTGCGGCCCACACAACTGTGAAAGCTCTTTTTTCACATATTAACATCACCTGCAACAGTCACTGTTGCTTTGTGTTACATTTCTTCCCTCCGGATCACGTCCTTGTAAAACAGCTGCAGGGGGAAAATATCGTTGTGTTCATCGGGGCAGATTTCCGACTTTGATGTGATGCCAAAAATGTGAGGTGTGGTACAATCTGATAATCACCCACAAATAAGTGTGAGTTTGTTGCAGTTTGTTGGTCTGACATTGAAAGCCAACTGCGTGTTTCCCATGATGATGGACTGTGGCCTGTTGGTGGGTCACCCGGTCAACACGACCAAAGGTGTGAATGGCAGAAACAAGCTGAACAAGTTCAGCATCCATTATATTAGGTACACCTGCACAGTCTAATGGAACCCGCTGCACCTGCTCTGGGTCTGCATTTTTGCTGCCTTTAGGAATTTGTTCTGTTTATTCAATTTTTCATTGATGAGGTCATTTTGTGAGGATGTTTTACTGGACTGCATTACCTCCAGAGCTGTTCCTAATTTTCTGTCCTCTATGAGAATAAGAAAAACTGGAAACACCAGCTTTAAATGTAAAGTCACACACTAGTGTTGTGCTCAGGCATACATATTGTAGCGTGTTTACAGGCTTCATTTTAGCTTTCCGCCTCTCATTCCTCAGGTTTTTTTTTTTTGACCTCTCTTTCTTTCTCCACCTGTTCATCTTCCTCCTTTTCCTTCCTTCTTTCACACAGATAAGGGGACAAAGCAACAATGTTAACTATCTCAAGGCCACGTTGGGGTACAAGCAGATAAAAACCGTGGTTCCCAGACCCGGACATAGGGCAGCATCCCAGTTTTTGTCGCTCCTCTCTCCTCCTCCAACCAGACGCACGGGACCAACCGCAGCAGCCAGTCTTTCGTGAAAAGCAGTTCATCTATAGGCCGACCGTTCTGCTCATCCGCCATGTCCTTTGCATTCATTGTCATGACATTCCTTCTGGGCTCTTCCATGATGATGGCATTTGTCTTGCATCCATCCAGGGAGGAACCTGCAGCTGCTGCTCACGCTCCCGTCACAGCCCACAGGTCAGTATCAATATCAAGATCTGCGCAACAACCAGGCGCAATGTGATGCATCTATGTAGTGTTTTGTTAGTAGAGCCTTTCTCAATATTGTTCAGAAATCAGAGTGAAGTGTGCGCTGATGCGTGTGTGGTGAGGCCACATGGGTTAAACAGTAAATTCGGTGTGTGATTCAGGGTCATGTTGCTCAAATGGTTTTTCAGGAAAGCTGCGCAGAGACAAACAGACTGTTCTGTCCAAGCTTCAGCAGTGAAATCAATCACACTTCTCTCACTCAGCCAAACATCTGCACACTGCTACCACAGTTCACTGAAGGCATTCAGAGTGTTGCTAAAACCATCTCTGCCCCTTCCTGGAACAGAGAAGGAGCTAACTCCTTTCTCCTCGAATGTGGTGAAAACACAAGACAGTTTGCTTATTTCTTTTCTTCCAATACAATATTGTGTGCTTTCAGGTGCCAAAGTGAGTCCTGGCAGTCCGTCAGGAAGAGCCTCCTCGGGCTTCTGAACTTGCAGACTGAGCCGAGGCTGCCTGCTGGGGCGCTGGACAGTGTCAGAGAGCAATGGAACCGAACCTTCAGCATCGTTTCTCACACAGCCAAACACACAGCAGGTATGTAAAAAAAAATATATATACACCCCGCTGTGCCAGCCTAAAGCCAGCTCTTACAGTGTCTTTACATCTCCTTCCAGCCCCGGCAGTCCCGGGTTACTCTGCATCAGCTGACAATGGAAACAGTGCAAGCCTGAAGTGCTGCTCCATGGCCTCAGAGATCTTCATGAAGGGTACGCAACAGTATGTGTGCTTTTTATGTGTAACATATATATGATGACACGCAGCATTTTTCAGTGCAGTAATCCAGTGTTTTATTTGCCAGATCTGGGCTGGGACAGCTGGGTGATCCATCCTTTGAGCGTTACCGTTGTTCGGTGTGCACCCTGTAACTCTCCCACAAACACTGCACAGTGTCCATCGTACCAGTTCAGTGCTCAGGATGCCAACACACAGGTATAGTTCTCCATTTCCACAGCAGAATAATTCACCGAGTTTTTTTTTCTGACCCACGTTCACACACAGATGTTTATATGTGGCGCTTTATTCCCAACATGGGAAAGTCTCACAGGTGTGTGTGTGTGAATAGTGCACTGCTTAGACTTATAATGTGCTTTGTTATTTTCTACCACGCTGCCAAAGAACAGCGTGTATCTCACCTTGGTGTGTTCTGGAGGTGAAACAGCTGCCTGTAGATAAGCACGCGCTCTTCTTCTTCCTGCCAGCATAAATGAGCTTTAGCAAAAACAAGCAAAGGCATTCCATAAAGCTGATCAAGCAGAAACCAAACATGACAGCAGGAGAGCATTATGGAGACACAGCCGCGTATAACTGTGAAACTCAAAGCAGGATTATTTCTCAAGATGAGAAATCATTGTAAAAATAAATTAATTAATAATACATTTAAATTTTCTTCATCACCAACAGTGTGAATTAGTCTGTTTATGCCATCTTGTAAAAGCTGTACATAAAATTCAATATTAATCTGTTAATACCTCAAATTTGATGCACCTTTCTTACATTTTTAGTTTAAATTACTTTTGTTTGTTTGTTTGGTGTGAAACAAAACAATTTCTGCACACAGCAGATGTTTTTATCACAGCACTCGAAATGTTTCTATTTCTCACTGAAGCATGGCAACAATAAATTTAAGTACAATGATGAAAATATGCTCTCTTTATCTTTTCCCAGGACCAGGTGCCATGCTGTGAGCCAACCTCTCAGGAAGTGGTGCCCGTTGTCTACATGGATGAAACCGGCACTGCTGTCATCTCCTCCGTGCAGCTGACCGTCAGCTGTGGCTGTGGAACGGCCGACTCCGATGAGCCCGGCAAGGAGTAGGCTGCAGTTTGTTTTGAGCGTCTGGCTAATACACACACACACGCCTAAAGAATAAAAAAGCATATCCCCTCACAGAAACACTGCTTTTGTAGGCTGTCACTCTCTTTTAAAATACAGTGTGTATTCAGCACAGGCTGTGGGATCCAAAACAGACTTCTTATTATTATTATTCTTTTTTGAGGCAGCCAATCATAAAGCTGGCCAGTTGTGTTCAAATGATAAAACTGATTTGACATTAATTACACAATGCTGCTTTGTAACGCCGCACTATATCTTGGTCTGTTTAACTCACCAGTTATAACCTAGTTATGACAAAGAATGCATTTCTGCAGTTCTCTGGCACCAGAGCGGAGTCCAGCTGACACATGTATGATTAATGCTCGCAGTTTATCTTTACATAAATCTCATGTGGGCAGGCTGCTATTAATAGCTGTTACTGAGTGTTCCCTCCAGAAATGTGAGACTGGAGCCAGACCTACTCTGACAGGAGGATCTGGATCTGCTCTTACACAGCGTTGTCTCCGCTCTGATGTGTAAAATGACCCTTTCTCATCTCCTTTTGTGGAAAAGAATTCAAATTTGATCGTCACACATAAACAGAGGTTGGACTGCACAAAGAGATCATTTTATGCTCACCAGATAAATTGTGTTCATTTCTCCTGAGTATTGAAATCTGTGCGGTGATCTAAAATGACCTTCCATTGGTTCTATTCTGTATTTTCATGTTTAAGCTGAAAGCAGAAGAGAAACAGAACGACTGTAAACCCGAAACACTTTAACATTAGATCATTAAACAGTTTATTGGTTATATGGTTGACACGCGTCACCGCAGGAGAACACATCTGTGCACATCTGATTTTTTATTTTGATATATAAATTCAGCCAATTACAAAACTCCAGGTTGTTATTTCTGAGCTTTTTTTTTTTAATGTGAAGATGTAGAAAACAATATCTTGATTGACATGAAATTATCTGAGTCTTTTCCCACATTTACACTGAAGAATTGATGTTTTTTTTTTTTACTTGTGCTTTTTTGATGATTTCCACAGGCTGGTGACAGTTCTCAGTTGTGATTTCTTTTATATACTCAAAGTTACTTCACATGTTTCAAGTACTGTTTTGCCATCCTAATCATTTGTACCGTTCAATAAATTCTTGCTTATGATAATAATAAATGATTGACATCAACAGATTTTTTTCCTCTCAGCTGGTACTAAATAAGTAAAATGTATTTATATGGCAATTCACAAAGTGCTTCCCAATAAAACACAAGAAATAAAAGTACAACATATGTATTCCTCATTCTGTTCTCTGAAGTAACATTTTAATACCAGCCCTTCATCAGTTACTGCCTGCCAGAGAGCTGTTGTTAATTCAAGTGGGAGGGAAATAGATGAAGAAAAGTTGGCGCTGCGCTCCATAAAACTCTGCGTTGGTGCGGTGCAGAGCAACATGCTGCGTACCTCTGAGGAGCCTCTACTAATGTTTTAGCTGCTGTGCATGCAATCCTTTCCTGGCTGCAGTGAAAGCTTTACATACTGTATGACTCTCAGGTTGAAGTCTGTGAGGATTCAGGCCTGCAGCTCAGCGTTGGCATCTGCTTCAGTTTTTCACTATTATTAGACAGAATGCCGGGACATATCGGTGCGTGGGTGTCTTTCGGCATGTTGTTGCCAATTCTGCTGGCTGTCGATGCAACTGAATGTTTAGAAAAAGAAAGACTGGTCAAGCCTATTCCCAGCACGTGGAAACAACCCAGTGAGTGTTTAATGGAGTGTACTGGGGTGACGTACATCAAAAAATTGCAGCTTCAGGACAATCATAATATCCGGCTATCAGACTCCACAGAAGGTAAGGAGCCACCTTGAACGCTTTGTTGTTGCAGGCTGTGCTCTAAAAATAATTGCTGAGCTAGAAGCTAAAAAGTAGTTCTGCTAAAACAGACCTGTTTTAGGCTGCACATGTAACGAGCCACTGCACATGCATCAGCCTTCATAAACTAGTTTCCTTCCCTAGGAGACCTCGGGGAACACTGCTGGCCTACTGAGCTCAAGTGCAACATTGGAGAGCGCTTTTCACATGCTTACATGGTGCTGCCCGTGGATTTATCTGCAGTGGGACATGACCAGTTGGAGGTCAAAGCCACCGCTCCTGCTGTCACCCCTCTGCACTCCCATAGCGGCCCTACCACGATCGCAGAGAGCTGCGGCCTTCGTTACGATGTCACAGCGCATTTCAGCACACAGAATGCCGGGACGTCGTTCTGCGTCCAGGTTGCCACCCAGGAAGGTGCCCTGGGGGACACAGTTCTTAGATGTCCTCCATATCTGGTCACCTTCTGGCAGAGGAGTCCAAATCAGCGCCAACAACAAGGCGATGGATAAAGTATCAGGGGTAGTAGTACACAGCTCTGTTATGAAATAATACTAATAAAGCAACTAAATACTACCAAAGATCCCGCTTTGAAAAACGTTACTGGAAATAATAGATGCAAAAGTGCAGAATGAAAACAAAAACAGCCCCTCTGGTGCTCAACGATTAACGAACCGTTTATGATTAAGCAGAATTTTACTGTCACAGTTAGAGGAGCCGGAGCTCTTAATAACTGATGATGATTTTCTTTAAGGATTTCCATTCATTTGAAGCTGCCACAAACACCCAGAGGCTCGCACGAGCAGCTTGAATCGATCGCTGGAAGTGTTCGATTCTTATTATTAGCTGCATAAACTGTTTGCTTGGTTCTGCAACGAGTGTTTTACTTCATTAGTTCTTCTCATATTTTGTATGTTAAAAGCTTACTTTCTGAAATATCTGTAAGTAAAACTTTTACGTGGAGTAAAATATTCATCATAGTCTTGCGAAGCAACAAGTAAAAAGTGCGTTTGTAGGTGGAAATACTCAAACACAAGAATTGTAATTTTGTACTCAAGTAGCCGACAACAGTTTAGGAAATCTGCTGAGGGTCACTCAGGCTGGATGATCAGACGATCACAGATGCTGCTTATGGACGGTCACGCTTGGATTGTAATTCTGGGACAGAAAGGGTTAACGAATATCATTTCTTTACTTCTTAAATTAGTTCAGATTTATTCTCTAGTGCTCTTGGTGTGTGTTACATTAAAATCTCTGAGAGTATTGTATTGAGAGTATTGTAGTACAATAGACTCTGCAAAGTAAGTAGCCGTGTGAGTAACAGTACTTTATTTACTATTCTGACGAAATGTATTTAATGCACTTAAGATACAAACTGTTTATCCTCATTCTTTAAAGATTATCTTAAACTCACCATATTAAATGCTTAGAGGGCATTATGACCATAATATGGCACATATATTATCCACATTAATATTCTCATATGTATTTGGTTTACATGACTTTATGTGAGGGTGTTTCGCGGCACTGCAGCCAAACGGAGCAGAGGGGGAAAAATCTCCTGCAATAAGAAACTTGGTGCTCTGCTGACTTATTCAAAGGCAGCAGCACAAGCTGTGTAAATTCCCACCATTAAATGAAAAATGTAACGATGTTGATGCTGTGTTATGATGGGTGTGGTCACATTAAAAGATTTTATTTTCCTTTCACCGTCACATCTTTGTTGAATCTGACTATTTAAGAAGGCTGTGATCAGCTACGTCTCTCTTTTTTCTTTTTACTCAGCCTCACCTTCACTTATCATTCACGTGGTGATATTGTTATGCATAAAATGCTCTTTTGTAGCAAAGAAACATTCTGCCACCTCCTGGGTATGATGCAAACTAATGGAAGTCCTGTTTACCGTCCAACCACTGACGGCAGGCTTCTTACAGGGCAGCACTGTGTGAGACACTCGACTAAAATGAATAAAACTGAAACACGTTTCTCTGAAATATTATTGTCATCTTTTAACAAATGTCCACATCGTTGTATCTATAGTCACAGTTTTTCTGGTCTGTCTCAAAGGGCTCGGTCTTGCTGCTGTTTCCCACCTCCAGTTCTCCATGTATGCACAAATTATAAGAGTCCTATAGCTCCGGACAGACTGCATTAAAGTGGGAATGTCACCAAAGGTGAGAGTAAAGTGAAGAGTGAGTCAGGAGATCAGGAGACCACCAACAACTAATTACAAGAACATAAAGAAAAAAGGCATTTTTGTGTGTATTTTAAAAGCCTTTCTGCTCAATCACAATCACACACTTACAGTCATTCGTGTCTTTATGCCGTCGGCTTTCTTAGACAATCATTCTTGAAATTTGATGCATATATATTGTCACATAGACCAAGCAGTGCATTTCTTAATCTCTTTTTTTATTACACATACGCCACCAGAGAGATTAAATTATTGTCGTGGTGTTTTAAGCACTAAAACTAAAGTAGTCGCTTATTGTAAATAATACATAAAAAATAAAGCATGCGGGCACTTTTTGGCTTTTGTTACATCCACTTGTAATTAAATTATTAAAATCTATTTGTTGCCTCTTTGTTTTATGTAATGACTCCATCCTTCAGGTGTCAACAACCTCATTAAATTACAATGAAGCTCGTAACATGTAAATACAGACACAGGTGGCTGCGCCACGGCGTGACGCAGGGGTAACAGTGACATCTGAAGCAGGTGTGTCTGAATCCTGGAGGTTTGGAGACAATGTCACACCCACAGCGCCCCCTGCTGGACACTGTGGCTGTCGTCACATCTGATAATGACATTCTGTGAAACGAAGATGCAGAAAAGCACCGCACAGTTCTGAACATGGCTACGCTTTACTGCAGACTGTTAACAACTTTGATCAATGAGACATCTTCATGCAAGGAAAGAAACTGAGTGTGTTAAAGACAGCGAGCTGTGGCTGCAGTGAACCGTCTGCAAAGGCGATTTCCTCCCGCTTCCGACATTTGTGAGGCTGTTACAGCTTTCACTGGTTTTTGGGCTCAGCTGGCCTCGGAGAAAAACCAACACACTGCCTCCACCAAAAGCTGTTACCCTGTCAGAGCAGCAATCAGTGTGCTCCGTGTCTTTTCCACATGTTGATCTCACCACCAAAGGCAGAATCACGGCGCAGCCACCACCTGAGCGCTGTAGCTGGGAATGATGAGCAGCACCTGGAGTCCCGGGAGCTCAGAACAAGCATCACTAGCAGACTGAGCATTGGTTTGGTGACATTTTCATGGGTGCAACCCACATACTCAACTCTGCTGCTCAGCCCACAAATATCTGAGCGGGTTCTCAGTCATGCAGGTAAAGAAGTCCCTGGAGCTTGAAAAGAGGCACCTGGACTTCGTGAAGAAGGGTGAAATCAGTGTGAGACTCCATCCCCACTCTATCAGTCTTTTATCCTCATTGTGTTTGTGCATCTATCCCGACATGTTTGATATGCATTACTTTTATTTGAACAAATTGTGAACTAACCCTTTTCTCAGACTTAAATAAAGTCACACTCAACATTTTAAGTGTATTTTCCAGATTTTATTGTTTTCATACACAAGAATCATAGGATGTCACTTCATTCTGGCGTGACTGCAAACCTGTGAAAAGACACCTCAGTAACCTGTAAGCTGAAGCTGTTCACGTCAGTTCTTGTGGGTTCCTCAAAGGTTCTGTTTGGTTCTCTAAAAGGAAAAGCTCCACAGTGTGTGGGTGCTGAAACCCTTCTCAGACAAAGCCTCGATGTCTTAAACCGAAAAGGACTCCCTGCTGTGAGGAACCGGAGCAGAACAAACAAAAAAGAAGAAATTATTTCAATATGTTTGTCCTGAAAAAGTAAATCCAGGTAAGAACCAAACTGTTACTGCACAGCTTACCTGAGCACAGCCACACCTCCCAGCAGCTGCTCAGAGACTGTGCCTGAGCGATGGCACACAGAGCACGAGTGGCGACCTTCTCAGCATACAGCTGGAAGAAAGGAAGGAGATTTCAGTCCAACATGTTCCACATAAAAACCCTCAAACTGTGGTCAGACCTAAAACCGTTACCAGTGTGTAACGATGGACTGCACATGCTTCCTCTGTTTCAGTGGCGTGTCTACAGCACAGTCCTGATGCATCTACCCTTCTCAGATCGCCGAACGTGTCTTCATGTGGAAACGACTTTCGTTCCATTATGTCATTTTGTATCATCACTGAAGGGAGAGAAACTGAGGCAGGAGCTGTCTGAGGCTGCATATCACCACATTTTGCAGGGCTTAAAGCACCACATAAAATTGGTTTAAGGTCAGTAAGCGCAACAAGAATTCATACATAAGGCCCACCGGATTATAAGGCGCACTTCCAAGTTTTAAGAAAATTTAAGGATTTTAAGTGCGCCTCATAGTGCGAAAAATACGGTAGTTCTTATATGGCGCTTTTCTTCTCTTGTTGAGCACTCAAATATTTAAAAGAAGAAGGTCAACCGACCTATTTCATTAGACAGGCAGGGGAACCAGTGAAGCTTGTGGGTTTAATTTTAACGGTGGCGCATCACGTGACCGAGACAAGCGTCTTAACACATCAAGAGGGAGTCATAGACGGATGTAACGCAGCGAATGCGGCCATTTCTCAAAATAAAACATGGTTCAGACTCAGATAATAAACGGAAATAATGTAAGTTATTTATTCTTTAAGTGCAGCCCGGTACCAAATGACCCACG
>JAVDPK010000483.1:473822-487181 GCA_034780415.1 Cichlasoma orientale | reverse complement strand
TTCGAGTCATGCATGAAAGAAGGCTCAGCGCTGCAGCGTCACGATGCTACGTCATCTCAAATCGGGAAGTCCCCAGGTCGCGCCGGCGCGTCCAGGGACTCCCCAGTTTGGGCATAAATCAGATTCATGCAGCTATACTACCTTAAAACTGTAGCTAATCATTTCTGCAGACTCTGGCTTTGGTTAGTCTGTTGGACTTTTACACACGAGCTCTGTTCATGACAGTTATTTGGCATGAAGCTCTTTTCACACATCAGAGACACAAAACCAGGGGTGAAAGTATTGTTAGCCGGTACGGACCGGTACTGCGTACCACTAAAAGATTCTGCACCATATTGCAGTACCTGGAAGATGGTGTGTGCAACAAGGTTATTATAGTTAATGAAAACGAATGAAAACTGAAATTGAAAAAAACATTTTCGTTAACTGAAATAAATAATGATAATTAAAAGGAAAAAACATAACTAACTAAAACTATATTGTGAGCTTACAAAACTAACTAAAACGAACTGAAATTATAGATAAAATTTACCTTTGTTTTCGTTATTTTATTTAAAAGGCTTTTGGATTGATATGAAATCTTTTTTTTCTACTCCAGTAGTTTAAGCTGGGAGCACCACGTGTGCATGTGTGCCCGTGTGCATGTGTGTCCGTGTGCATGTGTGCATGTGTGTCCGTGTGCATGTGCGTGCGCTCACCGCGCTGGTTCAAAAAGTAATGGCAGCAGCAGGGTCCCATATGGAGTTTCTTTGGGTACGGTAGCACAGCTAGAAGCGAGTGTCTTGTTGTGGATGATGAAAACATGCGTAACACTTCTCAGGCGGAAAACCACCAACATCAAAGTCCACCTGAGAAGCGCGCACAAGGCAGCACCCAAAGAGAAAAAAGTACCAGCAGGCACCGCATATTTTTCCCTCTGAGATTCGAGTCGTGTATTCACATAAGCTGCTTCTATCGGTGAAGCATGCTATCTTTCAAATCACATACATGCAGGGCTGGACTGGGACAAAAAATCGGCCCTGGCATTTTTGGCTTAGACCGGCCCGCAACTATGTCTTAAAAGAATTTGACACTGTCTTACTCTTAGTTTAGTAATTCTTAAATTGTAAAGATTTTACTTATCATTTAGAAGTTTTAAAATCTGTTATTTCACCTGTTTGAGTGCTTTTTAAAACATTTTTAATCAGCACAGAGGCTACAAATTCAAACTACTGTGCAGCCTTTCAGCACACCTTTAACCTAAATATGTAAAATGCTATGATGTAGCCTAAAATGGGCACTTGCTGCTCATCCAACACTTCTCAGCCTGACTGTTTGCTATTTTATCCTATTAAGGTGCTGTGGCTGCCAGATTTTTGGAAGTATGGAAATACCAATAAATATTGATACTAATCAATCGCCATTGCTCATCATTCTCAAGTAATAGAGCTAACATTACCTCCATCACCTCAAAGTACCTGTATTATCCTAATGTTACTACCTGCTTACGTACTACTTACCCGCTCACTCTGGCCTCGGTTTCACTTTCCACAGCCTGCATCTCTGGCTGCTCCTCTCCCTGCTGTCTCCACCTACAGCCCAAGTCTTGAAGGAGCCCTGAGCAAGATTTGATTTGGGGCCTCCTTCATACCACTTCATTGTCCCCTGAACTTAACCGTTATTAATGCTGGAGGGTTAAAGTTGATTATTAATTTTTTTTAGGATGCATTACTGTTTCAGCCTTTTCAATTCAATTTCTTTTATACAGAAATTGTAAAAAAAAAAAAAAAAATGTTTCATGACAAACGTGGGTGTTCTTGGGGGCCCTCTGGTGGTCAGTCGCAAAGGCACCTATGCCTCGGGCCGGCTCTGCCTACAGCCTGCTGTTGCTGGAGCTGTTACAGAGGACGTGGAGGTTACAGCAGCGAACATGTCTGTGATCTTTACACATTTTGTAACATCTACAGCAGGGGTCTCAAGCTCCAGGCCTCGGGGGCCGGTGTCCTGCAGGTTTTAGATGTGTCCCTGATCCAACACAGCGAGCCTGCAACACTTCAACATCGTCCTGGTAAGAACACAGTGAGTGCAAAGGCTTCTGAATCTAGATGGGCGTATTTCCTTTCAGTGACGATACGATGAGGAGAAGGAACAGGGTTGGTCTGGCTCTGGTGGTCGAGGTCCACTTTGTGTGGTTCTGCTCCGGTTCCTCAGAGCAGGGAGTCCTTTTCGGTTACAGACATCGAGGCATTGTCTGAGAAGGGTTTCAGCACACACACACACACACACACACAGTGGAGGTTTTGCTTTGAGAGAACCAAACAGAACCTTTGAGGAACCCACAAGAACTGATGTGAACAGCTTCAGCTTACAGGTTACTGAGGTGTCTGAAACTGACTTTCATTCTCTTTTTGTCTTTTCACAGGTTTGCAGTCACGCCAGAATGAAGTGACATCCTGTGATTCTTGTGTATGAAAACAATAAAATCTGGAAAATACACTTAAAATGTTGAGTGTGACTTTATTTAAGTCTGAGAAAAGGGTTAGTTCACAATTTGTTCAAATAAAAGTATCAAACATGTCGGGATAGATGCACAAACACAATGAGGCAAAAAGACTAAAAGGTTTCACAGCCTGTGCTCAGACTGAAGCTCCAGTTTGGATTTGAATAAAGGTCTTAATTTGGGGACAGTGGGCTCATTTCACAGCAGAACATCATAGAAGTCAGCATTAGAGTAAGAAACACTTTACTGAGCAGAATAAAGTGTGAGGACAGTTACTGCAGGTTCAAATGTACACTTTCTATGGCGCCCTCTGGTGGGTGGAAGCTGGTATCTACAGTATTTACATGCGCTGCCCTGTGACAGACTGGCCACCTGACCAGGTGTACCCTGCCCCGCCCCCCAACCCTGAAAGGATAATTGTAAGAAAATGGATTGTAAGCCACATAAACCATGTGAAACAGTAGGACATTAGTTATTCTGATTTTTTTTAAATAAAGTTCCAGCTTTTAATTAGTTTCGTTTGGAGTGAACAGGTGGTTCTCAAACTGTGGTGCAGGCCCCACTGGAGGGACACAGACCACCAGGTGAAATATGTCGAGCAAATGAAGCGAAAACTGTGATTTTTGCTCCAAGTGAATGAATTTGGATGTTTTTGTTGTTAATAATTGATTAAAACTGTTTTGAGCTCCTGAAGTGGACACAGCAGAAAAGGTCTAAGAACCTCAGGAGAACACTTTGTTGTCTTCAAAACACAAGAACAAACCAAACTAATGCGGACAAGAAGTGTGGAAGCCAGCGAGCACAAACCTCATTTTAACAGCAGCACAAAGTGTGTTGGAAACTATCAAAAGGGATCACATTCCTTTGATCTGACAAAAACTCAAAATTGTGTGAATTCTGCACTCAAAGAGCAGATTTATACGTGTGTATGTGTGTGTGTGCTGTGTGTGAGTGAGGACTGTGTGGTTTCATGCTTGGACTTCAGAAGGGAAGATGTTTCACTCTGCTCCATTTTTCTGGAATCTCAGAATCACCTGTGCGCGGCAGACTGCAGGTAAAGCTGTAGTCTGTGGTCCACGTATAATAAAAATTCATAACAGTATCCAAATCCAGGATAAGTCACAACATTAAAATACAACACCACACCATAAAATATGCAAATATGAGAGTAAGTAAACTAATAGTCATCATCTGTGCGGGTATGTGAAGTTAAGTTGTAAAATAAGCATAAAAAGTTTGAGAACATGCGGAAAGATGTGATGCGGAGTGATCATCGTCTCAGCACTAAAGCCGCAGGTCCGGGTTAGGCCACACCCCCTGGCTGCTACCTGTTGAGAAATGTAAAAGAAGTGAGCTGCCAGCTCCCACCTGGACCACCGCCGAGGAAAGATGAGTCTGCAGGACTACAAATCATCAGAAAAGCAGGCTTTAGCCGCGGCCCCGGTAAGACAGCGGCCGCTTTCATGCGATCGTTTGGCTGTTTGGTGGAGCTGAAGAAAATCCGCCACCCGCTCGGGGCCGAACAGGTGGATGCAGGCGCAGCTAGACACAAAACGTAAACATTTCCAGACAGAAAGCAAACATTTCTCCCGCGGATGTTTTCTGTGTTGCCATTTTAGCGGCTATAATGTCAGCGGGCCGCGTTAAAGGCCGCTCTGATTCACAGAATTTAAGCTCAGACTTCCAGGAAGTTTGTCCCAGAATTCCTCCAAGACCGCAGGAAAACTGCGCCTTAAGATTAATGGGATCCCTTTAACCCGCTTTACATTTAAAGGTGCACATGGGGCCGATATAACGAGCGGCGAGATTTAACTAATTTGCTCAAGTACTGCTGTACTTGAGTTTTGAAGTACTTGTACTTTACTTGACTCCCTCACACAAGGAAACGTGGTTTCTTCAGCAGCTACAGTTGGTTCCTCTGCAGATGAATGAGAGGTCAGCACAGAGACAGCTCCAGCTCGGTCACAGTCCTGTTTATATGCCAGTAATCATCCAATTATACACGCAGTATTTTTGTAAATACTTTCTGTTGTCTGTCTTTAACAGCATGAAGTGATGTATGTGTCCTTCGGTTTGTTCTTATCATAATTTATCATGTTCAAACTGTAGGTTACACGTTTCAGTCCAGTGGTTCTTAATAAGTGCATACAGTATCAGAAAAATGCACCTGTCGGCTGTTTGCTCATTGTTTGCTGTGTAATCTTTTTTTATAATCTGAAAAAGTCATATCACAAATATTATATGTAAAATTCGAATGCAGTGGAGCAAAAACATATTTCTCTAAATTGTAGTTGAGTAAAACCTGCAGTATATTTAAAATGCACACTGTTCCCATTAACTGTGAATTACTTATGAACATAAATATGAAAATTATGGAAAACTCCTCATAATGTTAGTGCAGCGAGGCTGTTTTATCCATCTGTCTCTGAGTGCAGGTATAAAGTAACTGAATACACTTCAGAAGACACAAGTAAGTTAAAATGCTGCCGGCCATCGAAAGAGTTGCACAACATTTAAACTGTCTGCAAAGCAAAGTGCACGAGCTCCAGTCACACGAGAGCAGGACAAATTAAGAAAAAGATGAATATGGATCATCTGCAGGAGAAGCAAATGACCTTTATTCATCGCTCAATCCTACTCCTCCATATTTCGAATGTAATTACTTTAATAAATCTGACTTATTTTAAGGCTGTAATTAGTTATTTTTGCAGATTTTACAGTAAGAGTAGAAACCGTTGCACTATTATTAGATACATAAGATTATGATTTAGATTTAAGACGACTAAATGATTGTTTTCATAAAGCAGTTATTCAATGAAAACAGTGTTTAAACTCGTGCAGCCACTTTTCCTGTAATACCATCTGTATCAGAGCTGCACGTGAGCCTGCAAATCACAGCCAGTGTTTAAATACTCTGATTGTTCCTGAGCGTTCACTCTGATTTGCTCATGCTCCCATGATGAAAATAAAAATAAATCTCGAGATTATTATAAAAAGAAGCCCAGAAACTTTAAGTAAGACCGATGTCTGTGCTGCAGGCGGCTGTTCAGCTGTTCAGCACCAAAGAGAACAGTAAAGCTTCTCTCAGCTGTTCCCTTATTCACACCACGTGGGTGATTTTTACACCACATACGTTTCCTGAATAAACTGTAGACCTCAGGCTGTCATGACTCTGTGTATTTGTTACTTTAAATGTGGTATTAAAAAGCTCTTAATAGCTTATAAAGCTTATTAATTTGGCGGACTCAGCAGAAACCGAGATATTGCTTGTGTCTTTCCTCAGAACTTTCATGTTGTGCAGTTAAATGTCGGGGGTCACCTGTACACCACCGCTCTGAGCACGCTCAGGAAGCACCCCGACTCCAAGCTAGCGGAGCTTTTCAGCGGACAGCCCAAACTACGCAGTGACGCACAAGGACGCTACTTCATCGACCGTGATGGGTCCCACTTTGGAGCCATCCTGGAGTTCCTGAGATCAGAGCAGCTCCCCAAGGAGAACATCCCAGAGGTCCGAGTTATCACAATGCAGCTTCTATGAACACCTGCTCATTTAGAGATCCATATGTTTATTCTCCGCGTCTACTAAAGTAGCTTTGCATGATTGACAGTTCAAAATAATCCTTTTTTGTCTTTACTGGGCCTTGGTGAGGCTGACTCAAGCTGTTTTAATTCCTCCTCCTTTTAATTAAGCTTTTCTCTGATTGCCCCTGCAAACCTGCTCAAGTGGAATGACCATATTAGGAATATATAAGTGGAAGAGGGTGGATGGATGGATGGATGGATGGATGGATGGATGGATGGATGGATGGATGGATGGATGCTTGTACATAATGGCCTCATTATTGCAACATTGCCCAAGAATAAATATTTAACACAAAAACAGGAAAAACATAAAACGTTCCCTATGAAGGAGTTCTCATTGTTTGGTTTACTGCTATTAAAACTCTGTCTTTAGTTTTGCTGACTTTAGTTTGTAACACGTGTTTCTGCAGGTTCATAAGCAGGCGGTCCACTACAACATCAAACCGCTGATCAAACGCTTGGAAGAGGCTCCTCAGCTGTTTGGAGAGCTGGTGGGAAGGCAGCAGTTCCTCTCCAGAGTCCCACACTACAAGGAAAACATCGAGGTCAGCTGCACTCCCGCCTGTAATCCGTGACTGTTTCCAGAGCACTCATAGCACTCATATATATATATATATCTCATTTTTCATGATGAGATATATATACCTCATATATATATGAGATGAATGTTTCGCATCACATTCATATATGTAAATGTTTTTGTCTTCATGAGCAGTATTATATGATTTATCCTCCAGGTTCTGATTCGTATCGCCAGAGCCGAGGCCATCGCTGCACGCCACTCCACCATCATCATCTGCGTGCTGAGGACGGAGGAGGATCTGGGCTTTTATGATAACGCCATTAACAGCCTGGAGGCGGATAAGGAGTCAGTGGTGACGTTCGGGCCGTGGAAGGCCGCGCCGTTGGTCACAGACCTGCTGGACTGTGTGAAGATGGACATCGAGAGTCAGGGCTACAGGGTGAGCATCCGGCCTCACGTCATGGAGAAGAGCTTCCTGTCCAGGAGCTATGACTACTTCTATGAACTCACATTCACCTGGTGGTGATGAGGCACCTGAACAAAACTGCACAATACTTCTAAAAAAAATAACAAACTGCATTTCCAATTATTTTTTTCAAAAATGTTTCAAGATGTTTTTGTTGTGTATCCACGCTAAAAAAAAACAAAAACTTGATTGTGAACATTTTAGACACAAAGGGTCATTGAAGCATCGATTATTCACTTCAAAGGTACTGACTTATTGAAAGACAGAAAAAATGGATGTAGGTGCTGAGAGGTGAAGCCAAAGTGGAAGGGCATTTTCAAGTAGCCAGCAGGGGGCGACTTCTCAGGTTTCAGAGGAAGTCTGTAGAAGTGTATGGGAAAAGCCCCCTCAGATCCTTTCATCTGTGATGTCAGCAGACACCTTAATAATGAGGTTGGGGTCTTATTTGCTAGTTTCAGGTCTTACTTAATAAAACATAATGATCGTTTTTTGAGTTACGGTCTCCATTGGTGTCCAGTAGGTCTCCGGGCCAGCGTTACTTTACGATTTATAAGTTGCTATCTCCGTTTGTCAGTCAGAGCCACCTTTCACTCTTTTTTTTTTTTTTGGTGTTTTTTGAAAACACCAAAATGCTCAGCGCGAGGCTTCACAGCAGTTCCTCACTAACCACTCAGAGACAGTGCATCTTTTATTTACAGTCTGTGGCTTTAAGATAAAGTGACTGCTTTCAAACAAAAATCTGTATCTTCTAACTAATTCTAGCTGCTTATGATCATGAATGTTGTTTCATATTCAGTGTAATATTAACACCTAACTAACTACTCTATTATTAAATCTTTATTCCCACTCACGAGTCTCATTAGTAGCTTGTTTAATTAGATGCTGTTTATGCACTCGACCACCAGTGTGACCTGAGTGAGTGCTGGGGTCATACACGAACACGTGTATGACCCCAGCACTTCATACTATGAAGTGCTGGGGTCCCAGCACTTCATACTATGAAACTCATCGCTTTCATAGTATGATCAAAAAGCAAAACACCAGCTCTGCGTGAATCATAAAACGGTGCATGCTGTGATCAGACCGGCCATTTATTTCCATTTTAAATCACTGCAAAATATTCCTGAAATGGAAAGAAATTAAAACATAATCATAAATCTAAAAGATAAGGTTTTTTTATATAAATCAAAAAATGATGTCATACAAGAAAGTAAGATTCTTCACAGTTATGGAGGTATGCAGCAATAAACTCAGAAGAAGAGGACAATCCCGGTTCCTGGAATCAAACCAGGAGGGCTAGAGCAAATGCAGGTTAGGACGCCTTCGGTAAACTTGACCTATTCCCCAAAACGCAAAGTTCAGTTCACACTGTGTGAACAGCATGCCTTCTACATTTACAGCAGAAATGATCTTCCAATAAACCCGCTTTATGAAGACAAACAGGTGCGGTCAACCAGCCCTTGTCCCGGGAGTCCTTATCAATATTCAAACTTAAGTCCCTTTGCCAGACCAACCTCAGATTTCACAGTTTCCATACAGTGTGTGGGAAGCTGAGTAAGCTTCACAGACATCATAAAACAACACTAAAAAGATTTATCTTCTAGACTAAATTGTGTACAGAGTCACTGATAAGATTTCGGCGTGCTGTCAGATCAGCCAAATTTTGAATACCCCTCAAAAATCAGGAATATCAAAAGATAATTGTTTCCCTAATTTAACTGAGAGAAAACTGATCAACAGGCCAGATGAAGATTGACAAAGGGACTGATTTGGCCCCCGGGCCTCAGGTTTGACACATAATTTGATACAAATCAACAGAGCAGCGGCTTTAGCTGTCGAGTCATTCAGTCCCTGTGCTGGACTGCGGTGTTTGTTTAGTGTAAAACATACACCGAGGAAATTAATCAGTTAGTCAATGACGAACACAAGTGTCACAAACACAACACTGGGCATTTCACAACCCACTTTAGGAGAATTAAAAAGGTCATAAGAAAGCGTCCTGACAGAAAGCACAGAGCAGGGCATACACAGCATCTAACAGCTGCCACACTTTCGTGTCAGACCACATCCTTTGTGATCAGAGTGAACAAACAGCAATAAACAGTGGTTACAGAGAAGGGGCTGATTCTGCAGCTCGCAGGCCACAAGTAAGAACAAATCTGGGGTCGTGCCCATGAAAAGGTGTCATTGATTATCAGGTCAACGCAAGTTTTCCTTCTCGGTTCAAAGAAAAAGGAGGTGTGGACACGCAGCGTACAGTATTTTCACCACAATATGACACAATAGCACTTCCTTGCAAAAAACCCCCCGAGGATGAAATGTTGCACAAGGTTTCACACCTTGGGACACATTAGAAGAAAAATGACGCTGCTGAGAGACAACAAAAAAAACAGAATTGTTAAAAAAAGGCCACAGGATGGATGGTTTTGTGTTTAACACGACAACTGCGATTTGTTATTCTTTGTTTTTTTTCACAAAACAGTGACAACTGCAAACACTGTTTTCATGACTCATTTGAATAAAGAACAAGGCTGGTCCTGGAAACTCACAGTGTAGTTAACACGTCCTCTTATCTTGCTTTAAAGAAGCAGGTCAGGCGCCTACAGTGGGCCACATAGACACTGGAGGCGGTGTGTGGACCACCAGCAGACTCTAATCTAATGAACAGACCCCATTTAGTCTGAATTATGCTACTGCGTTGACATTTATTTGACTGATTTTGGAGGTCCAAAGTGGAGGATACCACAAAGAGTTTGAGAACCACTGGCTTAAAAACACTGTAAATAAAAGATGGACACGGCAACCATGATGCCACCCACTGTTTTTGACCTTTGAAGCTTCAGTATTAGCATTATGCCTGCTGCCATGTTAGTTTCTGAAGCCAGAAGTGAATATTAAGATGGAAGCATGGAGGACTAAGATATCAGCTGAGGCGTACAATGTTATTAGACTGTTAGACTATATGATTGCTAATTAGGGCTAAAGTGATGAAATGCTAGATTTTCACCAAAACTGGATCACAAATGCCCGGGATGATTTTTACCTCACAGGCAGCCAAAGTATTTGTTAGATAACTGCGTTAAAAGTGTCCCAGATTGGACCAGCACCATAATCATGTTGAGGGGTCCAGTTTAGTGACACCAATTATGCTCCAGTCACGCAGGCCTAGAGACTGGTTGGCAACTGCTTACTAACCACTTGTAATTAGGGGAAAATGAGTATCCCTGACAACTGGTTGCTGGCGGTTGCTGTGAAATGGATTGCTAACGCTCCATTCGTGCAGATCTAGAGACCAGCCAGTGACCCCCAGTAACCATCTGTTGTTAGGAACTGGTTGGCGCGTGGTTGCTGGAGCTTGCTTACTTGCTGTATCTTGGTGAAATTGGTCACAAGGAGTTATACAGTGTTGCACTGAAAACCTCCATGCAATTGCTTTGGTTGTTAGCAGGTTGCTGCAGAGGCCCATAATTCATATGGAAAACTCTGACTCACGACCTGCATGCAACTCTGCAGTGAAACTGTGAAGAGTCGATGTGAACCGGAAACAGAGACCATTCACCTTCAAAGTAAAAGCTGCAGCTTTGGAAACATGTTGGTTTTGGCAGTCAGGCACAATTTTAGTTAGAAAGTGAACATTCTCCCATCACGGTTTTTCAAGATTACCACTCAGTGGTTTGTTAGCGATTGTAGACAAATCTGCGTCTTCCATGCAAATGGGCAATCTCGGCAATCTGTTAGCAACTGAAGCAATCACGAGGAAGTTTTGGGTTCAGGACCCTCTTTGTGATTGATTTCACTGAGTGACAGCCAGCGAACTCCAGCAACCACTCACCAACTGGTTGGAAAATACACATTTTCTCCTTGTTACTGGAGGTCGCCAGGGCGTCACCTACCAGTCTCTAGGCTGGTGTCACCAAAGCTGGAAGGAATTCTCTCGTCTTGCATCACTTTAAAGCTGACAGGTGGTCACTAGTGGACTTTCCAGACTCCAGTTGCATAGGCAACCCTCTAATGTATTTAATACCAGGTCATTTGTCAATCAGCAGTATCCTGCGCTGCCATTGGTAGTCCGTTCAAACGCTGGACTTGAAATTGAGAAAAGTTTATGTTTGGACCCGCCCACTTTGTGTAGACAGCAGTTTTTCTTCCACCAATTTGCTTGAAACTGGTTGCCACATCGCTGCTCGTTGATTCCTGTGTGGACACAGTTTCAGGCCTTAGTGAAGGTGACAATCAAAGTGGTCATGCCCTCAACTTTAAGCTTCAACAAAATCCAGATAGATTAAGCAAAAAATTCACCCACCACATAGCTGCAGGCTGCGGTAAATATATTATTTTCATGGCTGAAGTTGGACATTTTCACATGGGAGGTTCTTGCTTGGTTAAAAAACGATACAAACATCTGTGAGCGGGAGGAAATGCATGTATCATATCATCCGGCCTGTGCTCTTTGCCGCATATCTTCCCCCATCTCTTCTCCCGCTTTCCTGTCATAACCTACACTGTCAATAAAGCTGATGCGGCCAAAAAAAAATAATAATAATAAAAGATATTTATGTTAAAAACAATCCAATGAGAACAGTAGAATTTATTCACTTAAAAACATACACGATATTAAGAAAATCCTCTCATGTGAGGTTCTTGTACAGTTTGGAATGTATAAAGAAAGCAGTACAGTCCAAACGGGAAGTGATCGCAGTGGCTTTCCTGTGCTTGAAAGAAATAGAAAAAGCTTACAGACGGACATCCAGCTGATATTATTTTTGTGCTGCTGATTATAAGGACAAGAATGAGCTTTCACATATGAAAAGTTTTTGATGACCTAACGGAAAGTAAAACTGTCGCATTCATTTCTGTGCTCTTCGTTTGGTGCTCGAGAGGAACGTGACAGAACCTTTTTGTTAAAAACGTGATCACAAACTCATTTTTGTTAAATGTGTTTGTGATCTGACGCATCATGTTGAATAGCTGTGAGCCTCGTGTCAGTTCAGATGAAGGCTGAGCGTCCTGTTCAGTTTGGGGTAACACAGGAAATGAAGGCAGTGATCTAGAAAGCGCTGAGGCAGCGGCGACGTGAACAAAACCTGCTGTGGAGGTGAGATCACAAACACGATGAGAGTCCTGCTGCTCACCAGTCTTCTCCTAACAGGTACTGTTTGTTTGCTTTTACTCTCTTTTTTTTTCTTTTTGATGGATCTGCTTCAAAGATTACTGGCCACAGAGATTTCTCCCTTTTTTGTTTTCATACACTTTATTATGATTTTATTTGTTTAATATGCCCAAAGCTCCCATAAATGTAAAGAATACGGTATTTTCCTGCAGCAGATCATGTTGTTGATTAATGTGAGAAGAAAAGTTCTGCTTCTCTTGTTTCTTTGTTTCCTTACGATAAATGTATCCAATCATTTGAACTTTTGTTATGTGGCTCTCTGCAGTGACAGGTGTGAGGTGCAGAATGGACGTGTTCGTGTACAGCACAGTTGGAGGTGATGCCCTCCTGCCATGCATGGTGTCCTCAGACTGCTCCGCCATCACCTGGACCTTCTTTAACAAAGTCAGCGATGTGCGGTTCACTCAAGAGGTCATCAGCGGGAAGGTGAACGCAGATTCAGAAAAATCCAGTCGCATGACCGTCACATCCAACTGCTCCATCAGCCTCCGTGACCTCAGGGTGCCGGACGCTGGATCCTACGTCTGCCACAAGAATGGCCAGGCAGTCACTGACGTTTACCTTTCCCTCCTCATGATCACGTCAGTCTCCACCATCGCTGACCTCCAGCCTGGAGGAAACCTTGTCCTGAGCTGCATCTTGTTCACTTATTATGACGCAGGCAGCTGCAAGTCGTACTCCAAGCGCGTGTTCGACCTGAGCTGGGTGGATGAGGACGGGACCGAGCTGTCCAACTCCAAGCACAGCAGGTAATAATAATAATAATAATAATAATAATAATAATAATAATAACAATAATGTTTGTTACATTTTGTGCAATATTGCAAAAGGTGTTTTTAATTGTTATAATTTAACAGATCAGTGAAACGACATTAACTGTATCTGACATTTAGATTTTAATTGTTTAAAAAACATTATGTCTGCTTTTTGAAAATCATAATAACCGTCAAGTGAAAGTCTGATACGGTGATATCCGTCATCTTCAATCAATCAATCAATCAATCAATTTATTTGTATAGCACATTAAAACAACAGCCGTTGCCCACAGGGCATAAAACAAATAAAACAACAAATAAAATAATATAAAACATAAGAAAATAAAACAAAAATAAAAACACAATAAAACCATAACAATACAA
>JAVDPK010000483.1:457059-469654 GCA_034780415.1 Cichlasoma orientale | reverse complement strand
AAACAAATGCTTGGGCCTGAAAACAGGTTTTGATCTTTGGTTTCGTTCTATAGTACTGTATAATAATTGTAAAAAAATAAGAGAGATCTGCCTCAAAACCATAGACATATAAACATAAGCAACGTGAAAATCATATAAATAATAATAAATAATAATGTCAAAAATAAAAATAACAGATTGACGTAGCGGACGTATTGCGCTGACAGCACCCGGAAGTTACGGGAAGAGCAGAGGCACTATTTTGTTCAGCTGCTGAATGGGAGCGCTTAGCTAACTGTTTGATCATAAACATGGCAGCACATCTGAAAAAGCGGGTTTATGAGGAATTTTCCAAAGTTGTACAGGTGAGTATGTTAAAGCCGTCCTGTAGCTGCAGGTTTAAACGTTTAAGAAACCACTGAGTGTTCTGCGCTACGCGGCGTGTTAGCTAATGCTAACAGACGCTCACAGTCAGTGGGATTCTGTGGGGGTGTGTGGGACCCTCTGTGGGACCCCGTATGTGTGTGGGACCCCGTATGTGTGTGGGACCCTCTGTGGGGTTCTGTTCAGAATCAGGGCTAACCCTGTTAGAAGGACCCGGGTCTCCGCAGAGCTAACAACCTCTGACAGAAAGCTGCTGTTAGCTTCAGATAACCTACAGTGGAAGGAAGATAACATGAAGAGGTGCCGTTTCTGTTGATTTGCGGCGTTTTGAGCGCAGTCTGTCCTGACAGCGGCACCTCACACTCGCGTGTTTACATCAGATTTAATGTTGATGTGAGTCATGAAGCGGGTCACTGAGCTCAGCGGCTGTCTGAGAGGAAGCTGGCAGCACTGCATCATCTTTAAAAGCAGCGCTGTTTTCTTTATTTCTGTGTGGTGGCTTCACGAAGCAATAACTTCCAGCTTTCAGTGGCTTAGAGATGGGGTGAAAAAGAGACAGTTGAGGTGGTTCATGCATCTGTACACCTCAGTGTGTGAGGTGTTTCAGAGATCCCTGTACACAAAAAAGAGCGAGGAGAGAAAAATGGACCTGGTGCTTTTTGTAGTCATAGTTATGTCTGTACACTTACAGATTCCACATGAAGAAATTCCTGCGAAGAAGCTGCGTCTGTCCAAACCCAGTAAGTCTGCAGCTCTGCACATTGACCTCTGTAAAGCCACCAACTCCACCGATGCCCTGCAGTACCTGCTGCAGTTTGCACGCAAGCCTGTGGAGGCAGAGAGTGTGGAGGGTGTGATCAGGATCCTGCTGGAGCACTACTACAAGGTAAGGAACTGTGGGTAGTAACCACAAACATAATAATAAAATACAGTGCTTGACAATTTTTAGGGATTAACCAAAGTTTAGTGTCCTAAAATCATTCTGATTTGAGCTCAAAGTTAAGATGAACACACAAAACAATCTGATGCGTGATAACGGTGATTCTTTGTTCCAGGAGACGGATAGCTCCGTGAGGCTGAAGATTGCCTCTCTGCTCGGCCTGCTTTCCAAAACGCAGGGCTTCGGCCCCGACTGCATCGTTGATGATGCCATTAGCACACTCAGCAATGAGAGTACGGCACATTTGAGCATAGAACCTTCTCCAAAATGTAAAAAAACCTTCATAGTAAAACTGTATGTTGTATTTCTTTCTGTGTTCAGAGTCACATCAGGTTCTCGCCCAGCTGCTGGACACTCTGCTGGTCATTGGCACACAGCTGCCTGAGAGTCCTGCAGTCAGACTGAGGCTCATAGAGGTGGCCTACAAGGTGATACAAACACACACTTATTCACAGTCCATGCACAGCACTCGTCATTACAAACTCATCAGGACTTTGTGTACAAAGCAGTACATCTCCTCTTTGTTTCCCTTCTCTTTTCTCATCTTAGCACCTCTCTGATACGTATTTTGGAGTGAGGAATAAGTGCCTGCAGCTCCTGGGATGTCTTGGCATGGTGGACGCTCCTTTAGGAAAAGAAAACGAGGGAGCAGGCACATCCTTAGGTCTGTAGAAACACTTACTGTATTTACTTTGTCTAAATCTTGAAATGTTAAAAGTATGGAGGGGTTTCTGTGTAATGTAATGTTTCACGTTAAAACTGACTTAGTTTCATGTTTTCTTGATCATAAAGTAGCTTATTAAGGCTGGGACTGCTCCGTTGTCAACGCTGTGTTGTGATTGTGCTTTGAGTGACTGTGTGGTGGTTTTTATGGCACCCTGTTATTTTACATGCTCCTCCAGGAGGGCTGAGGGATGTCCAGAGCATTATCAGCGACTACTTTGGAGACCAGGACCCCAGAGTCCGCACTGCAGCCCTCAAAGCCATGGTAGGACACCCCCACACACACTCTCACCAGAAACAAAGCCAGCACTACACTCATGTATTTAGAAGCCACACACATAACGCAGCTCTTTCTGTGTGCTGCTGTTTGTTTTCCAGCTGCAGCTGCATGAGAGAGGCATGAAGGTTCATCAGATCATTTATGACCAGGTACAAGCAGAATGTCCTCACAGTTACTGCACTGCAGCTTTAAATGTTTAAGCCAACCTTCCGTATGTATTTGTGTGTGTTTGCAGGCCTGCAGGCTGCTCACAGATGATTATGAGCAGGTCCGATCTGCAGCAGTGCAGATGGTTTGGGTGCTCAGCCAGCTGTACCCAGAGAGGTGAGGCGACCCAGATGCTCATCCTGAGTTTCAGTCAGTGTAGCTGTTGAGTTTGCTCTGCTCTGCAGTGACCGCTCATGTATGTAAGAACTGTGTCTGCTGAAGTGCTCGTCACGTGAAAGCGGAAACCTTCATGTTTGTGCCACATTTCTCTTCTCTTTGCTGTAGATCTTGTCTTGGTAAAATGTAGACTCGTGGAGATTTTCTTCAGGAATTTATTTATTTATTTTAAACAGCAATGACAAAGCAAAACAACAAACAAACAAAAGAGAATACAGTTTGACTCCAGTGTATTTAGCTCACAGCAGTGCATATCCTCAAAAGAAGAAGTCCAGAAAGCAGGCAAAGGCCGCAAACAGCGAAAACATAAAGAAAACAGGACACTGCAGATTATTCCAGCAGAGTCTGCGTTAGGTCAGAATCCCTTTAAAAACCCTGACCATTTATTAACCCCTAAAAAAAAACAAAAAACTCCTAAATCCTTTCAAATGTCCTTTCTGTGTCCTTCAGTATATATTGTATTCTTTCCAGTGACAGCTGTGATTATGGCTTATGCAGTGCCAAACATTTCATCTTAGTTTTCCTATTAGCTTTTTGACACTGATGACACTTCTGTCCAATCAGCATCGTACCCATCCCGTCGTCCAATGAGGAGATCCGGCTGGTTGATGATGCATTCGGTAAGATCAGTCACATGGTCAGCGATGGCTCCTGGATGGTTCGGGTGCAGGCCGCAAAAACACTGGTGAGTGAACAGGATCAGACTGACACACACATTCATACATCTCTGTGAATTTATTTCTACACATGAGCATTAACTATTAAACAACTCTATTAAGTCAGTAAAGCCTTATGAGCATTCACACAGCATACGGCTGTATGTGAACAATGATTTTTACTGTAACAGATGGAGCCGGGAATGTGTTGTATTTTATGTGTGTGAGGCAATTCGTTTTAAAGTGAAACTTGTTGTGTGTTTTCTCGTGTGTCAGGGTTCGATACTGCAGGTCAGTCCCCACTTTCTGGAGCAAACTTTGGATAAGAAGCTGATGTCAGACCTCAGGGTGAGTTATTGAAATCTGACAGTCTGTAAGCAAAGTTGTGTTGATCAGCGCAGCTCCACTCACTTTGCTTTTCTTTCTTTTTTCCATCCAGAGGAAGCGTACAGCCCACGAACGGGCCAAGGAGCTCTTTGCTTCTGGAGAGTTCTCCTCTGGCAGGAAGTGGGCCGATGATGCGCCGAAGGAGAAACTGGACACCAACACAGTCAACCTCATCGCCTCGGGTGCCTGCGGGGCATTCGTCCACGGCCTGGAGGATGAGATGTTTGGTACGGGAAACCCAGTAGACATTTTGGGTCACATGTCACATGATGATGAAGCATTTCTTAAAGGTGCTTCACTGTTGGCAGTCTGTGGGCAGCGACGGACCGCCCACCTACCTGCAGAGAGCGTTGTTTCCAGGTGGAGGCAGTGTCCAAAAATGAACGTTCCCCTTTTGCTGAATAGTTTCATGTTTTAAACTTTGTTTCAGAGGTCCGTATTGCAGCGGTGGAGGCGTTGTGCCACCTGGCTCGGTCATCTCCGAGCTTCGCTGAGAAGTGTCTCGACTTCCTGGTCGACATGTTCAACGATGAGATCGAGGAAGTGAGGCTGCAGTCCATCCACGTGCTGAGAGAAATCTCCACCCACATAACGCTCAGAGAGGACCAGCTGGACACGGTGCTGGCTGTGTTGGAGGTATGAGAGCAGTCAAACAATCTGGAGTCATGTTTTTGTATCTGCGAGTTTTCACGCTGATAAGTGGCTGCCTGTGCCCAGGACTCTTCTCGAGACATCAGAGAAGCTCTCCATGAATTATTGTGTTACACCAACGTCTCCACTAAAGAGTGCATCCAGCTGGCTCTGCTGGAGCTGCTCAAGAACCTCAACAAGTATCCCACCGACCGCAACTCTGTCTGGAAGTAAGACTCTATGTGACCATCTCAGTGGCTCTGCAGCTGTGCAATGCGCTGAGCTGTTGCTTCATGTTTTAATTTATAATTTTTCTCTTCTGCCTTTAGGTGTTTGAAGTTCCTGGGATCCCGCCATCCTACGCTGGTGTTACCGCTGGTTCCTGAACTGCTCAGCACACATCCATATTTCGACACGCCAGAGCCAGACATGGACGATCCGGCCTGTATCCTTCACACACCCAACGATCTAAAAACACACGACTGAGCGACGATGACAGCCGCTCGGGCTGTTCACACGGCACGCCTTATCGTTCACTGTGGCTGCTCTTCTTTCCTTAAGTCCACATTTAAACCTTAGTTAATCATTTTCTTAACGAGCTTCAGCCTATTTAGAAAGAAACGGGCAGGTTTCCGTGAAAAATTTTCTCTTTGGAAAAGTGTTTTTATTACAGTAGACTTCATTATTCTGTAAAAATCTTCAGTTTTGTTATTATTAGTTTCTGTATGTGTTTTTATAATTTCATATGGATACATGTGAAAAAGGAAGTAGAAATATGAGAAATCATGAGTTTATATAATTAGTTTATATTTATATAATTTTTCTGTAGCCTTAATTTTAGTTTCTATTAAAAATGCTTTAGCTGTAAATCTGGTAAATTTAGTAAAAATTCTTCTTCTTATGATTTATTCATCTTTTTGTGAGAGCGGTGGATCCTGATGGAACGCATGCAGCCGTTGGTTCGCTGCACTCTGAACTCCGTTTTCTCTTCCTTGACTCTGTCGATGTCAGACATCGCCGTTCTGGTGTTGGTGTTCAATGCTGCCACGTCATGCCCCACCATGCCAGCGCTGTTCTCCGACCACACCTTCAGACACTACGCCTACCTGAGGGACAGCCTGTCCCACCTCGTGCCGCCGCTCAGAGTGAGAACCGAATCAAAGCAGTTTCTGTTAACGCGCTGATTATTTATTTGATATTCAGACTTCAAAAACCAGAAGCTGAATCAGTTTGGCCCTTTGAGTATCAGCATGTCTGCTTAGCTTGATCCAGGCCTTGTCACGATACTTCATGGGGACCTGTTAAGGCTCAGCTCAGTGCAGCCACTGACGTCCTAAAAGGAAAACTATAAAGAATCTTTACCAAAGTTCATCAGGCTGCGTGTGCGTGTCAAAGGACAATAAAGTACAAAAAGTACTATTCCCTCAAATGTAAATACAGCCCAGAGAAGGAGCCGCCTCGGCAGGAGTCTGAGTGCTTCTTGCTGATGCTAATAAAGGCTGAATGGTGCACCAAGGTTCCCTGTGTCAGTCAGAAACATTAGCAGTGCTAAAGGGCCGTCACGGTTCAGGTGAGCTCATGTTCTGTGTGGTCAGACTGATGCTGGGTGATGCTCACGGTCTCTGTGACTGTTCTGTTTTAGTTGCCCGGCAGGAAGCAGGTCTACGGTCTGGACTCGGTGGACTCAGGTCCTGGTTCTGGTTCCGTGGAATCGGCTCATCTGTTCCTTCAACAGAGTCTCAACAGAGTCAGCACCATCCAGAACCTGGAGGCACCTGGAGCTCAGGACCTGCTGGACTTCACCATACGGTAAACAGATACATTCATCATTTCAAAGCGTCACGTTTATGATTCAGTGCCAGAAATTCCTCTGATGTAAGTTTGCTTCCCAGAAAATTATCTTCATGTTTTGTGAACATTTAGTGTTTTACTTGCAAACTTTACATCCGATAGACATCCTGAATATCCTGACTAATTAGTGTAACTGTGTGAATATGATGGTTATGAATAAATGATTTATTAACTCGTGTGTGTCAGAGACCTGCAGCGGCTCGGGGAGCTGCAGACGGAGCTCGCCGGAGCTGCTGACTTCTGTGCTACATACCTGCGCTGCCAGCTGCTGTTGATGAAGGTAGGAGTGTGTTTCTGCTGCGGGTCCGAGTTTCAGGAAACAGACCGGTTCTTCAGAATCAGGACTCTGTGCCTCATTTCCTCAGGCTCTGCAGGAGAAGCTGTGGAACATGGCTGTCCCTCTCTGCCTCAAACAAAACGTCACAGCCACAGCAGCGGCTCAGCAGGTCAACACACACACACACACACGTATAGCAACAGCCGTGACATCGTGTGATGTGTGTTTTGATGTGTGTAATCATGATTGTAGATCTTAGAGGAAACCTACAAGCTGGAGTTTCTGTACAGTGGCTTGGAGAGCAGACAGGTGGCCATCATACATCATGTTCGGCTCCAGGCCAAAGCTCTGCAGGTCATCCTGACTGCTCGCACCAGACAAGGGTAAACACACACACACACACACACACACACACACACACACACACACAGCCGTACATGTTTCTCAGTCTGTTTTTTCCTCCTCAGGTTGGATCTTCTCATCAGCAGCTGTGAGAGGTTTTTGCAGGATGTCGAGTCTTTTCAGAGGTATATTTATTTTTGATTTGTGTGCATCTGTGCAGTGCAGTGATCAGCACTGCTGTCTCACAACAAGCAGGCCTGGGTTTGAATCCACCCTTTCTGTGTGCAGTTTGCATGTTCTCCCCATGTCAGTGTGGGTTCTCTCTGGGTACTCCAGCTTCCTCCCACAGTCATGCAGTTAGTGGGGTTAAACTGGTGATTCTAAATTACCCATAGGTGTGAGTGTGAGTGTGAAGGGTTGTCTGTCTCTGTTAGCCCTGCGACAGGCTGTCCAGGATGTACCCTGCCACAGGGTGGATGGATGGATGGATGGATGTGTGCATCTGTTTCAAACTAAAACTAAAGTGTGAATCAAACTAGGCTCGAAACAAACCCCATAAGCAGGAACATCATGTAGTCTGCCCTATCATCACATTAGTGTGCTATCATTACAAAGGTAGGGTTGTTGGCCCACACAGCTGGCTGGCTAACTGTCAAAGTGTCTCCCTCTCCCTTTTGTGACTCCCTCAGGCTGTTTCTGACCGAGCTGCCCCACCTCCAGGACAGTTTTGTGGATAAGCTTTTGGAGCTGATGCCACGGCTGTCGTCCTGTAAACCAGTGGAGCTGGTGAAGATCCTGCAGACGACCCTGAGACAGAGCGGCCTGCTGCAGCTCAGACTGCCTGAACAGGTGCAGTGAACACACGAGTCAGTGAAGCTGAGCCAAAGACGAACGTCCTGTGGAGTAGTTATTCTGCAGTGAGCTCAGCAACACATGAACCAGTGACCTGGTGCAGGTTCTGGTTTGTTCCACACTCCTGGTTTGACTCAGTTTGATCCAGAACTTTATGCTTGCTTTGCTCTTGAAATTGTAAATGTGTGAGTGGACAGAACGAGATGATCTAAAAACAGCAGCACTGGAACTCCAGATGGCACGATACAGTTACAGAGGTCAAATCTTTCAGAGTAAAGGTCGAGGGTGTACTAATACCACACCAGAGCTGCAGCCACTCTGTCACATTTAAATAAACGTATTGTATGAATTTTATCAGTTTTCGACCAAATATTTAAATTAAAATAATGATGATTTTTGCTGTTAAAATTTTAACTCATGAAGGTTTCTGAGTTTTGAACTTTGAGCCTCAGAGAGTTTCAGACCGCGACAGCAGGGGCGGCGGTGTCGGTGGTGAATAACAGTTTTTTTAAATCTCTTTGCTGGTCGTCAGATCCATCGGGCGACGGCCACCATCATCGAGCCAACGGGCGAGTCTGACAACCCGCTGAGGTTCACGTCCGGCCTGGTGGTGGCGTTAGACGTCGATGCGACGCTGGAGCACATCCAGGACCCCCAGAACACTGTGAAAGTACAGGTCAGTTAGATGTGACGCTAACCTCAGCTCCTCAGGCGACACACATAACTGTGTAAACGCAGACTTGGCTTTTTATAGTTGAAATATATCATTTTTGCCATTTTTCTCCAAAAATTTGTTTATGAGTGGTTAAACTTGCAGTTTCTGTAATTTTGCCCCTCTGCTGCACCACACCGTGGATTTTAAGTCAAACACGATGTGATTGAAGTGCAGGTTTCAAACTTTGAGTCCTTTAGCAGAAGCATTGCATTAACTGTTCATGCACTCCTCTGCTTGTAGTCTGCCGGGCTCCACTTTTCCTGTTTGTTGCACCAGTTTCATTGTTCTGCTCGTTTCCAGCCCAGCGCCTGCTTCTGTTCTTGCAGTGGTGCTTAAACATCCTTTTCCCACTGATGTAAACTAGACCCCAGTTTTATTGGCACAGAGTCTGCAGAACAGAACTTTTTAACACCTGTTAATGAGCTCAGCACGATTTGAATGCAGGATCAGGATCAGTGAGTGCAGCGTAAATCAGGCCGTTATTATTCAGCCTCAGAAGCGCTGATTTGTTTGTAGTTTACGTCCGTGTGAAAAATTCAGACTCGGATGTTTGCTGCTGCCTCCGCAGGTTCTGTATCCAGACGGCCAGAGTCATGTGATCCACCCTAAGCCCGGAGACTTCAGAAAGCCGGGACCCCACCGACACCGACTCATCACACAGGTTTACCTCTCACACACAGCGTGGACAGGTCAGTATCAGAGTGATGCATTTAAAATATTAAACCCAAATTAGATGTTTATTTACCACTCCCAGACTTCTTTAAAAATAACTTTTCAATAACTTTATAAACAATAACACACTCTGACGTCATCATGTCTCCACTCTGTCTCTGTGTTCGTAGCTGAACTCCAGCATAAGCAGCCAGTGTTTTTCTGGCTGTCCTTCAGCTAAAAATATAAAATGATCAAATTTAAGAAACTTTAAATTGCAGCACCAAACCAGTAAAAATCCTCCCTCACTTTGTCTCCACCCTCCACGACTTTGCCTCAGAGCCATCTCAGATCGAAGTACGTCTCCTGCAGGCCTACAGCTCCTCCTCCACCTCCCTCACCTCCCCTTCCAAGCTGGGATGGAGCGAGAGCTTGGAGAGCCTCCCACCAGCAGAGGCCGCCGTCGAGGGAACGATTCCTCTCAGCAAAGCGGTCAAAGTCTACATTATGCCCAAACCCGCCCGCCGCTAACGAGGTGCTGCGTAGCTCTAACATGCAGGACTGAAAGGACTGTTCATTCTAATTAAAGCTGTGCGTGAACGGGGACGTGATTTTGTTTTCTCCTTGAAAAATGTAATCTGGACTCCCAAAGCGCTCATTTTGCAGAGAATATCTTTGACATAAAAACCCTGAAACTGTAGGACCCTGGCTTTTTTTTAAATGTATGTAAATTGTAACATTGTTATTTTATTAAAATTACAAGACACAAAAGAGGTTTTAGTATTTCTACCTAGAACTCCCATAGGCTGCCATACATTACGTGCATAAATAATAAATGTCATATTTTTTTTAAAAACAAGGCGGCTGGGAAGGTGCTCGGGACTGCACTGTAGGAAGCTGACAGTTGGTGCTGTAAGCCTCCACCTCTGTTCAGTGATGGTCGTTCACAGTGGACAGACTTCGATTACTCCTCTTTCAAATTATCCGTCGTCTCGGTCCAAAATGTGAACCCTGACATCCTCAAAGGACGCGTGGTTATCCCAGCTGGGCCTTCATCAAATCAGCAAAGATGCACAAAAAAGAAGGTCAGACACCAACTAGGGAGAAAGTGCTGTTCTGTTTCATTCTGACATCCTTTATGCAGCAGGTTTCTCAGAGAAACCTGAGAATTTTCTTCAATCGTGACATTCCAGTGTGCTTCACACCCAGCCACACTCAAAGACAAAAACTGCCCCAAGGACAAAACCCCCGAACAGGCTAAGCAGGGTCGTGTATGCTGTGCAGTGCAGCGAGTGCTTGGACCTCTACTTTGGAGAAACCAAACAGCCACTTCACAAAAGCACGGCACAACCTCAGCAGGACAAGACTCAGCTGTTCACCTGCACCTGAAGGATGAAGGACATTCTTTTGAGGATTCCCACGGGCAGATGTTTGAGAGAGGAGTGAAAGAAGTCTGTCCACTGTGAACGACCATCACTGAACAGATGTGGCGGCCTACGACGCCAGCTGTCAGCCACGCACAATGCAGACTTGAGACCCCTTCCCAGGTGCCTCAACCCTCACACTTTACCGTGGGTAAGAGGTGAAACATCTTCAAACAGCTTCACCTTTTTTCCTGAGAGGACCGTGACCTGGATGACTGAGAATCTACACAGACTGCCTGCTGTTGATGTTCCTTGCTGTGATCATCTTTAGTTGATTGGGAACATTGCAGAATCATGTATTCTTAAATATCTTATGGATTATAAATTATAAATTTATGCAGATACTGTTTGGCGGTCAGCATGGCCACCTGTGGGAGTTCTAGTGTTACAGGTAAAGCTGTAGGAGGCATAACTAGCTTTGATGGTGAATACTTTTTATACTCATTATTTGTTATAAAGACAAACTCGTGATGAAGTTTCATTTTCTGTTTATTTCATGTTTGGGTTCATTTAAAGAAGACTGAAGTCAAACTGAGTTCCTCAGTTAAAGGTACAGTTCAGCTTTTCTGTGAATGTCAGCACATCCTTTCCTGCCTCTAGCTTCAACAACTCTCCCAGGGTGAGACGACTCAACCGCCGTCTCAGTTAAGATGATTATTCACTTAAAGAAGCAGTCATGGTTAAACATGTCTTATTAGAGGAACTACAGAAACAGCTGTAATTGTTTCTTTAGTGCTGTGGGCCTGAGCTGAATTCATCAGCAGGTGAGTTTGAGCAGAAAGCTGACGTGTAAACAGGCTTCCAGTGATTGTGTTTCAACAATCACAGGAAGCCAAAAATCCGCCTCAGTCAGTCAGCGAGGTGAGGGTGCCGTCAGCAGGTGGAGTGGAAGACCCCGCCCACCTTTGCTCCCTGGCTGGCCAGTTTGTTGTATTCAGCGACAGCCTTCTCTGTCTGGAAGACTTTGACATCAACACCTTTCTGCTTCACGAAGTCCAGAGTGGAGGAGGGAACCTGAGAGGAGAGTGTGAGCACCGTGTTAATGGCAGAAATTTATTAGCCTGTTATGTTTTAGGTTGATTAATCATCGTGGTTACCTGCAGCGCCTCGCTCATGCCTCTGCCAATTACCAGCAGGTCAATTCCCTTCTTCAGCACCTCCTCCAGGTCAGCAGGTTGCACTCCTGGGTAATGCTGAGGAGAAAAAAAGCCCAGTCTCACAAATCTGCCTCAGGGCTGATTTACAGTCCGTCTGGCTGCACTTACGTCGGTGCCGGTCTCTCTCCAGTCCCAGGCTCGGCTCCCTCCAGGCCAAACCTTACAGTCCTTGTAGTGGGAGGAGCATCCCTTCACCTTCATGTGGCCCCAGGAGAGAGAGGCGATCTCTGGGGAGGACATGTTTCTGCGAGGCTACCTGGTGTAAGACAAGATGAGGAGTGTGTGCAGCTTTTAAATACTGCTTCCAACAAGGCATCAAAATAATTTGAGTGAATTTGACTCCTTGGGATGTTTACACTGAAACACTGAGCAGGTGTAGAACATAAACTGACAGCAATAATTTATCATGTAAACGCAACGATCTAAGTAATACATGCACGCTGCCCTGTGCTTCCTCTTTAACCCTGCATAATCTGCACCTGCAAACACACACACACACACACACACACACCCCTCAGCATTCGTCAGCAACTAAATCCAAAACCTTCTCCTGCCACAGGACCTGACTGGCGTCCATGTTTATACAGCTCAATCTCTCCACCAAACCAATCAAACCTGTCAGTCAAACTCATTTACTGCATTTATGCAAACTGTAAGAGGCAGAAAGTGTTAACAAAAAGAAGCTGTTAGGCTGTAACAGTAAAACATGAAGCTGAAGCGTGTACTGCTGCTGCTTACCCGTCTCGATGTCAGCGCACTGAACACACCCCCCGAACTTCTTCCTCCTCCTGTAATTAAAGGGAAAGAAGCAAAACAGACTTCACCCTGTAACAGTCTAATGATTTACGCTCGCACTCAGGACTCGAATCCCAAATGTGGGAATCTCGACCATAGATATATATACATAGATACCGCATTGATCGCTGACTCGTATGCCTACGTCACCGCCATATTGGAGGGGGC
>JAVDPK010000483.1:405999-418376 GCA_034780415.1 Cichlasoma orientale | reverse complement strand
GTGTTGATCAGTGTTGGTCAGTGTTGGTCAGTGCTGATCAACACTGATCAGTGCTGATCAGTGCTGATCAGTGTTAATCAGTGTTGGTCAGTGTTGGGAGGCTGGATAAGTAAGATGTATCAAACACATTAAAAAGTGTTTCATCTTTAATACGTCACTCAGATTCAAACTTTCTGTAGCGTCATAGTTCATTTTTGCAGGAACTGGCCTGTTGCAGTGGTTAGGATAAAGGAAAGCAGTGTGGAGTCATACACAGGACCTGTACATATGTGAAGTTTATTGCAAGAAAAATTAACTATCCCACCCACTGCACCTGTTCAGTAAAGTGTCTCCTCCCCACCTGTGTTTGTGTGCTGCAGGCATCACCGTGGATGATTTGGTCATACAGCTGGTTGGACTGAGATACACGGAGCCAGACATGACCATCAGTTACCCCGGCTTCCTGTACCTGCTGATGAAGCTGGAGAGCATGATCCGTAAGAGGGGTGATGTGGGGGGTCTGGAAGAAAAAACTAATTTCATGTGATTGTTACAGCTTTCTGTGATGCAGAGGAGCTAAATGGTACAAATTAGAAACAGCAAGTGGTTCTAATCATCATATCCTGCTGGTAATTAACAGCACAAGGCCACAGGAGAAAGAAGCAGAGGATGAGAGAGGAGAGGGAGGGAGGATGATGAGGTGACAGAGGAGGCGTGGGAAAAAAGGGAGGAGGAAGCGAAACGAAGGGAAGAAGCTGAGGGAAGAGATGTTTTCATAAGGCAGAACAGAAAACGGCTGAGATGAAGACACTGCATGTGATTCTTTTCATAAGTGATCAGGAAAAAAAGTTCATGCAGTTTTTATTTTGTGTTTTATTTTCAGCTCAGCTTGCAGAGTGCACGCAGGTCTGCTCAGTTTTAGAAGGCTCGATAATCAAATCCACCAAAATATCCTCAAATTAGTCGGATTGGACCAAACTGACCAAAACTAAAGATATTTTCTTTTTTTTTTAATTTGCCAAAAAAATAATTCACACCTACTTTTAGTGTTTAGTTTAAGCTGCTATAATAACCTTGTTATTATAATCACTAGTGTGATGTTTTAATTTCAGCTAAAGGCATGTTTGTTTGCTTTTAAAGATTTTCACTTCCTGTTAATACTTCAACAGAAAGAAAACAAGAAAACCAGGCTCAGGGAGGGGCAGCCATCTGCTCCGACCGGCTGGGGGCGGGGCGGGGGAGAGCCCCGTGTCCATGAACATTTTGCCCAAAAAAATTGCAAAATAAGTGAATATTACGCCAGGAAATCCTGTACGCACCCTTATGCTTGAACTAGAGCTGGATGAAGCATGGGGGGGGGGTGTCTGTAATTCCACGAGTAGAGATTAAACAGGTGTGTCTGACTCTCACCTTTTTGTCCTCTTTTGCAGACAAATTTCACGCACATGACATGATGGGAATGGGAACAGTAACTGTGAGCTACAGACAGGTATGAATATCGCTTCAGCTCCATTTAGTTGATTTTTGGAGTGAATTCATTGATACAAACTCGGAGCTTTGAAATAACGTCTGAGTGCTGTCACTTCGTGTCCCGCGAGCTTCAGAACAGAACAAAGCCAAACAAGAACTGTGGCATGTGCAGCAGTTTGTGAGGCCTGAGCTGACTTGTTGGGACTCGTAGAGCGGGTGACAGGTTGTTGAAATGTCGGCTCATAAAGTCTTCAAACATTCTTATAACATAAGCTCAGACTCCTCGAACGGATCGAGGAGCTGACGGCTAACTGATGCGTGCAGGAGCTATAAATACATACGAACGTGCACTGTATGAAATATCATAAAAACATAAGAGTTAAGGGGAGCTATGGAAGGTCTCGTCTCATAAACTGTAGGGGCGGAGTCAGTGAGAAGTCACGCACAGGTTTGGCACTCTGCTGTGTTGGTTTTTTTGGAGCCAGAATTGATCATATTTGTGCCAAGTTATCAGCCAAGCCCAGCAAGCATGATTAGAAAGCTGCATGGTACAGAGGGATCACGCACACACAAATATCTGCTACCTCACCAAAACTAAAGCACAAGCTTGTTGGACAGTCTGTGCTGCACACTCAGTCCTATCATTTGTTAGATTGGTGCATTCAGATGCTCCAAAATGCACCCGTCAGTCAGAGTAGCCCTTAGGCCGTACCAATACGGACGAGTTATGAAAAAAATTAAGCTCCATACGTTTGTTATAAAATGTAATAATAAATGTTTTCTGTCCTCTGATTGGTTCCAGTGGCTCCACATGACCATGTACAACTGACCCGAAGCGCTCGGACACCTTCACCTGCAGCGCCTCATTTTTTCCCGCTCTTGCATGATGGTGGTGTGTGTGGCGGGTTTTTGTGCCAAATGTATGAAAGCAAATGTTTACTGCAGCAACAGAATGAAGCAAAGTGAAAACTGAATGTTTCTGAAGCAGGTTGTGTTTCCTCACACACTCGAACAATGGCGACGGAAACGTCTTTAACAACTCTCTTGAGTTATGGAAACATCCGGAGTCAAAGGTCAAAGCAGGAGGAGCTGCTGTGAGGAAGTTCATTATTCGCTCTGGTGATGAAACTTCAGTGACTTCACCTTCATTGTCCTCGCAGTCTGACATCATTTCTCTGCTGTCTCTAAATTAGAAATAATAAACACAGAACCCTCCCCTGAAGGGTCTGTTACTTTGTAAAGTGTGTGGTTCTCTGCAGTGACCAACACCACAGGGTTCCTCTGAGAAACGACCCTCTGCCCCTCACTCATCCCTGGAATGTGTAAATATCCGTCTTCCAGCATCAGAGTGAGAGCAGCCAGAGATGCACAGACCAGTGTGTGTGTGTGTGTGTGTGTGTGTGTGTGTGTGTGTGTTTCCTGCCATCATCACGACAAGATCAAAATATTACAAACTGCATGGGTTCCACCAGTGCTTGTTTCTACGATGACACACGTCCTGGGCGAACAACATGAGCTTCAGTCTTTTGGGTTGTTGTTGTGCTCTGAAATCAGAGAATCGAACAAAGAGTTCATAAAGTTGTTGTTTTTATTTGGAAAAAAGGAACTCGAAGCAGCTCGATGTGGTTTCCGGTCTCTGGCCGTATTGGTTCTGTGTCCTCGTGCTCGTGGTGCTTCACACTGCTGTTTCACACACTTTCACAGTTTTCTACTCTTGGCTCTGGATGATGTTATAGAGAGAGGATATCCTAATATGGTCATCTCAGGCACCCAGCAATTCAAATCTGCTGTTTACACGGGGCAGCCAATCAGAGGAACGTTGGCTTAAAGGAAGAGGAGCGTAATCCCGCTTTTTCAGAGGATGAACTGGGGCCACATTAAACGAGGCTGATTCTGAACTGTGACTCATGCAAAGCGACTGTAGTAGTCTGAAATATGGAGCTGCAGACATGAGCAGTCCTCTTTAGAGATGATTGCTGCACCGCCTACTTCCAGTCCTGCTTTTAACATTTTTCCACTGATATGAAGCACTGCTTCCTGCAGTGAGGGTGCACTGACAGCTTGTTCCAGCACTTCCTTTGAACACACAGAGGGCTTTGGAAGCAGATGGTCTCAGCTCTGTTGTTGTCTTCTACTTTCTTCTTATAAATTCTCCTTCGTGCCTTTTCTTGACCTCGAGACGTTTCCCACTGAGGAAAGAGGGTTTGGGGGGCTGTGGCTCTCCGTTCCTCTTGTTTTCACTTTTCCCTCTTTTATATTTTGTGTTCAGCTGTGTGATATTTCCCACCTGCTCTCAGAGCTTTGCTAAATAGGTGTTCATGGTAACAAGCCGGACAATTTTCCAACAAAGTTAAAAATGAAGACATTTTCTAATAAAGCCCTAATAAAGAATATTTAACACTTGAATTTATCCTGTAGAAATAGACAGGAGTACGATTATGGGATATTACAATTAAATATAAGAAGCAATTAAAGCTGTCAGACAAATGCAGTGTAATATATCAGATTGACAGGTATAAGTTTATATCAGTGTGAAGTGTATGTAAGCAGTGCATTCTCTGTCCTGGTGCAGCTTCCCAACATTTAGAAGAACTCTCTGAAAACGATGAGAGCAAAGAAATGAAGTTCTGGCTGTTGCTGTTTGACTTCTGGAGTATTTCAATGGCATTTTAACATTTTGCAAAATGTTGTCACTAATTGTGAGATTACAACCAAACACATTGTTGGAAGATATTCAAAGAGGAAATGTGTAAGTATTGCCTTTTATGGCCTGCATGTTACATCATCACCGCCTGTGTAAACCTCACCAGCTACATCCAGGACTTCATGAGTGGCCTGTTGCTAATGATTGAAGATGCAGACTGCACTTGCAACTCCGAGCTGCTGTGACCAATCGCAGCGCTTTAAGGCCTCACATGGCAACATCAGAGCTGGAGCATTGTCCTGCTGCAGTCTCTGCTGTACGTGCTGCTCTGGGCCACTGTGACACTAATCAAGCAGGACAGCCTGAGCATGACCTACTTCTGTAGGTGGCTCCTGCAGGCAGGACAGTCACCCTGCAAACAGCCTCAGCCGCCTCCTGGCAGATGGAAGGGATGATACCGCAGCTCAGGCTTTCCTGTTTTATGATGCCACTCCTCTGGGTCAGTGCTTCGCAAATGGGTTGGATCATGAGCACTTTATGGTCACGAGCTGCACATGAATCAGCAACAAAAGATTTACTTTCCTTTTTCGAGCTGCTTCTTTATCAGAGGAGGCCATGATATCAGGCATCTGTTTTTATATAAACAATAAAAGGGAGCCTGTTATGTTAAGTTCAAGATCCATATTTTCACTCTTGGACTCTACAGTAGCTTTGCATGATTCACAGTTCAAAAAAATCTTTTTTAAAATCTTATCCTAGGCCCTCAGTTCATTTTATGTCCTAAATAAGCTGCTTTATCTCCCAGCTTTCTTCTGATTGGCTGCCCCTCATTAATGACCATATCAGGGAAATGTGCTCTCACTGGGCTCATGCAGATCCAAGAGTAGAAAAAACTGTCTGAAACTGAGTGTTTAGAGGAGTCTTTTGGTTCACAGAGACTACATATATACACTTTAACCTCTTTGATGTCTAATATGAGCATCCACCACTGTAACAGTATATATGAATGTGACAGGCAATAAGGAAATATTCCTTCTTGCTCTCCAGGTAAGAGTCTTCAGCATCAGTCCAACAGCAACAGTTTGAACTGTGCTATCAATTTAAAGGATCATTTCAGTTTATTTCAGTCTGCTGGTTTCTATTTTCCACCTTCACGAAAAGACTCAACAAGCAGTTGCACAGAGTGATGTATATGGGGCAACAAGCGTGAGCTGCATGCAGCTTTCCAAAAGAAAAGGACCACATATAAAATGCACCAGCAGGCACGGATGAATGTGCAGGTGGCAGAGCTCCCCAGTGAAGTTTGTAAAATGTGATTTCCAGACAGCTAATTCCTCATGTTTTGCTTTCAGTCAGACAGAAAACGAGCGGTGTAAAAATCCTGTTCTTTGGAAAGCTGCAGGAAGCTCACACAGGCTGACCTGATAGTGTTTTGTCTGTGACTCCTCATTTCCTTGAATCTCAACAATGAAGGTGAAGAGTGCAAAGTCAGCACAGAGACACGACAGACACATGGATCTTTGTCCACCACAAAGTCACAGGATTTCTTCCACGCTGCCTTTTAAAGCTTTGAAGCAGCTCCTAAACCAGACGGAGTCCTGGATCTGTATCAGCTGGATCACTGCAGAGACTTCAGAACACGAACGCTGTTCTCAGTATTACCGCTGAGAACTGGAACATCTGGCCACACTGATGCACACCGACCTGGACACTTCGCAGGCGTGTGCACAGGGATCTCGATTTCTCCTTATGTTGTGTTACGAGAAGGTTTCTGATTCACATCACTCTGACATGTCATGTGAATTACCTGTGTTGCTAATAATACCCTGAGTTACTGTTGACAGTATCATTACGCTGAGCTTGGTTGTTATCCCAGCGTCGTACTGGTGTTGCGGGTGCTTGACAACACGACTTATTTTAGTTACAGCTGTAAAAGTCATTAGAATTCACCTGAAGGTGCACCGTGACGGCCCGGGACCCCCAAGGCTGCCCGTAACACCGATGCTGCCTTGGACTCAGAAATTCTGCAGAATTCACACACAGTTTATTTGAGCTCAAACATGCACTCCGCTAAATGTTAGAGGCAAAGCTGGTGATTCTGAAAGGCTTATTCAAAAGATGCTTTGCAGCTTGAAATTATTACCTCACAGGTGATGCTATAACGCACATGAAGACTTTACCAACTGCAGCATTAAATTCATTTTCGTACATTAATCCAACCATATGATCCAATCGGAGTGTGAAACGATGAGTTCTGTATCATGAGCACCATCATGAGCCAAATACAATCTCATGCCTTTGCTTGCAAAAAGCCATATTTTAAATGCCCGAGTTTATATTGTGAAATGCAAATGCATGTGAAGCAGTGCTGATAAAGGACTGCTGTGTTTTTAGCTTTCAGTTGTAAATGCTCGGATTTTTCACACTTACTGCTTCATTGTTTCAGCAGCTCACGTTTAAATGGTACATTGAATATTCATGAAAGTTGTTTGGGCCTATTGGAGAGGACAGGTATGTCAGGTCATAGCAGATTCATGACAGGAAATGGGTGACGGTGCTTTCAAAATAAAATCAAACCAAACCAGCCTGAGAGAAGGATTAGCTGCAACACAAGCTGGTTTTTGGAATTCGGTTATATTAAATCTAAAACGAATCTCTGGCTGTCAAAGTCTGAATAAACAGTTTTTCTTCTTGCTTTAACTGAACTGTATGGAATCTGCAACATTTAGCTAAAACCTTCACTACCGGGGGGGCAGCAGTCAAGATGATTAACTTCTAATATTTCGTTTAAACTGCCCCCTATTCTTACAGATGTGGCGTGTTTTGTCAGGACACCCATGTAAATACCCATTTAGAGTTAGGGGTAGTGTTTGTGTTTGGTTAACATCCACCACTTCTTTTTAATAGAATTTAAATCTGTTTGGAACACCCAGATGGAACCAAATGAAATGTAAAATCTTCTCATTTCTGTGCCTGTTTAGCATGTGGCTCAAACAAACACAGCTGTGTATGGGTGTTCTGACCTGGTGGATGTTAAAACGTTATTGACTTACCTGCCTAAATAGAGGTTACATATTATTCCTGCACCACCTAGTGGTAGCTCATGCTGGGTCATACTAAAGTACGATCCAGCATGAGCTTCAGTTGATATCTCTTCAACACAATACAGAGATGTTTGTGAAATAAAGTCACAGTAGTTGTTTCTTCACATTATGTTAATAGCTTTAATTAAGTGTTTAAGTTAAAAGGCTTTCAAATAGTTTTAAACACAGGAATTTTTATGAAGCAACTTTAAGTGCAAAAATAGCCTGAGACCATTTTTAGCTTTAGTTGTTTTTTTTTTTTTAGAAAAGAAAACGTCAAGATAGTAGCGTCTTCTTCAAACAGCACATTCATACCTTTAGACTGAGTCAAAACTTTAAAATCCCTTAAATCTGAGGTTACAAGTGAAAGCCTTTAGAGCAAGGTTACACAGTGAGTCAGTTCTGACTAAATAGGAAGAAAAACAATTTAACTGGAAAAAAATAAAAAGTAGACTACCTCGTGCACTTACAGAACCAAGTGAAATAAAAACAATAAAGAAAATTCCATTAGTTTTAGTTTTTAATTTAGTCAACATGCATTTAAAGCACTTTAAAACAGTGATTGGCAATAAGTGCTTTAAAGAATGAAAAAAAAACCGACTAAAAAGGTAGAAAAACTTGAAAGAAACAGAGAAAATGGTGGTGTGAAGGGTTAAAAATAATAAAAATTATAATATGGATAATTTTAAAAAGTCTCCAAAGGCGCAGTGGTTAAACTGGTGCCTGAATTATTTTGAAAGGTGAGACCGGAAGTGGCCGCTCCGTGCGTCGTGCTTGGCGGGGTCGGTGTGTAGGAGCGGCCGGTGCCTCCCAGCAGCCACACCGTTCACAGGCAGCAGCAGCGGCGGCAGCACACACCGGATATTCATCTCATTAAAAACGCTCTCACGGCTGGAAGCGGCGAGAGAAGAAGGACTCTTTCCTGGCTCGGTTATCCCTCCCCATCCCACCTCTCTGATTTGGGTCGTCGTTGCTCTTTTCCCCCCATTTTTATTTTTTATTTTTGTACATTTTCCCCCCTGTGACAGTTGGTCCGTGGCGCACTCAGGTTTCTTTTGCTGACATGGTAGATTATCACGCTGCCAATAACCAGCCATCCACCGGCGGGGCGCTGAGCTACATGGAGCAGGAGAACGACTGGGACCGAGACCTGCTGCTGGACCCGGCCTGGGAGAAGCAGCAGAGGAAGGTAAGGCAGCCGAAGTGTCCGGGCCCAGCTGGGCCGAGTGGAGCCGGGCTCAGAGGAGGAGGAGGAGGAGGAGGAGGCGGGCAGAAAGAAAATGGCAGTGGAGGAAGGATGGGATGGGGAGGTCAGAGACCGAGTGCGGGCCTCGGTTTTGCTCCACAAACCCTGCATGTACTCCTCTGAGCTCGCCTCCTCGGTGCCAGGCGCCTCCATTTCCCTCTCAATAAGCTGGTTTCCTGCGCTGCAGTTCACTGAATGAAAGTCCTGTGTGTGTGTGTGTGTGTGTGTGTGTGTGAGTGAGAGAGAGAGAGAGTGAGTGAGAAATTAGCTGCAGCTTTCACTCTTTCAGAGGTGATTTTTTTTCCTCCTCTCTGTGGAAACAAGGCGCCACGTTGTTGCAAAAAAAAAAAAAGAAAAAAAGAAAAAGCAGCTTGGTGTGATTGTGTTTGAGGCTCACGGTAAGATCACGGCGGAGTTTTGAAGGCTTCAGGGCGGCATGGAGGCGGCTCGCCTCCCTGGCATTCCTGCTTGTGTGGCCGATAAAATTGCTGTTAGATCCGACCGATACGGTGGCGTTAAAGGCCGATATTCAGATCATTTAAAGCCCTTTAAGTTAACGCGTTCAGGATGAATTGCGCTTTGAGACATGCTGTGCACCGCTCAGGGTGGAAATGTGCCCAGGAATCACCTTGGTGGTGAAACTCTTGTGGTTAACTTTCTTTTTTTAACCTTCGGAGTATTTTAGGCACTGCAGCTATTCTCAGAACAGTTATAAATGATTATACAGTTTGTAAATCCTGTAAAAATAGGCGTTATTTAATCCCAAAGCCAGTGCTAAGGTGTTAAGATGAAACAAATGCACGCTGTCGAGCACCCTGGCTTCTCTCTGGAGTGAGAGTCTTGGTTCTGGGACGTGTACGATTCTGTATCCGCGCACATTTCATGGCTCTGAGCTGAACGCCCACTTCCTGAGCTGCAGGTTTGAACCAGCTTCAGGATTATTCAGCAAAAATGTGGTGACACCAAATAATATGAATTCACTTAGTTGGCACCGTGTGTGTGTGTGTGTGTGTGTCACCTGGCTCTTCAGCCTCATCAACACTCTGATCTAAATAACAATTTATTAATCCTTTTAAATGGGCTAAAACGTGCTGTCCCATTCATTTCCTGCCACTCTTCCCCCTCCTCATCTTCCACTTCTTCCCCCTGCTTTGAGTTTTTAATGGAAAACTGCAGTCAGAGCAATAACTCAGCTAGCTTTGTAAAATCCTCCACCTGACTGATATTCTGCAAAGTGGATATAAGGAGACTCGTGTTCCTGATGCTACACTGGAGCTACTAGATTATGGCAAAACTCATCACGGTTATTTTGGTCAGTGTGTGTCATTTCGATTATGGTCATTAAAACAGATGCAGGTTTTAGGCGTTGCCCGCCTTTGATGCGGTCTGCGCCTCCACTCAAAGGTGTCTGCGGGTGCAGATGGAGGTGAGGAAAAGGAGCGCCCAGGTGGCAGCAGAGCCGAATCGGAGAACCAATCAACACCTCAGTCAAACACGTCCAATAACCAGATTAGGCTGCTACCGATCCTGCCGTGGGTTCAACTTGTGACTTAAATTTTGGCTCTTGTTGACACAAAGCGCTCTTCATCATTGGCACCTTTAAACAGTGAGTGAGTGTGGGCTTTCAGGAAGCTGTGAAAACACAGTACAGTTAAGGGCTGCACTTGATGTGTAACACAACACAAAATTAGATCTTTGTAGGAAAGAAATGTGAAAAGTAATCGCCTTATACAAGTCTGATTAATCGCCCAGCCCTGTGATGCACCCACACACTTAACACACCACTAAACCACTCCCACATCAAATGTTTCACTTTCTAAACCCTCAGAAGGGAGTGGAGCGGCAGGCTAATGGAAGATCATTTGAAGGAGCGTTAATTAAGAGAGTGGAATGATTGAGCATCTCCTTCATTGACTGACTGGATGACTGGCATACCTACTGGTGGTGTGACAGCATACCGAGCGTGGACTCGTGCATTGCTGCTAGGCCGCTCAGCCGCCGTCAGACTCTCCGCTGGAGTTTAGGCGTGTTTGTCCACAGATCGCACGGGTCAAAGTTTCTTGTAAAGGAAAACCTCTGCTAGCAATCATTAACAGAGCCGGAGGCCCGCAGCACAAACCTGCGCTGAGTCTGGGGCCTGCAGTGGAGGCTGATGGGTGTTTGCTTGATTGGGGACACGTCCCTTTGCCAAGCCTTTTTTTTTGGGTGGGGGGGGTTACAAGGGCAAATTCCTCCAGTGTATTCATTCACACTCAGTGGGCCAGTTATTACACAAAAATGTAGATATGCCTCCCGCAAGCATATCGAGAAGTGACTATAATGAGTGTGGGAATGGTGTGTGTGTGTGTGTGAGTGTGTGTGTGAGTCTGAAAGGTCAAAAACAGGAGTGGTTGGTCACAGGCACCATTTTCCATCATGTGGACTGTTGCACATTGACAGTGTTGAGTAATATAAGAGGGGAGAGTTTTATTAGTTTGGTCTTTTTATTTTGGAGTTTACAGGATACAGAGTAAGCTTATCTAACGGAGTCACGCGCACGCGCAAACATTAAAACTTTTTAGTAAACCAGAAGGGGAAAAAAAAAGGCTCAAAGAGCTCTGGCAGCATTCAGGCTCCTGCTTTCTTTACGCTGCACCAGAATAACTTGTTTCAGGAGGAGTCTCCTGCGAGTTGGATATTTCAGCTCTTTGGCACACGCATACTTTGTCCTTGCAGTTGTCCATTTTGTACATTTCTCAACACCCCAGAGTAGCTGGACTGAGCCCATGCGAGTCCAGTAAATTGCAGTTTGTTACAGATGAAGCTCCTCGCCTGACAAACATGCAATTAAGTCTTTCTCGCTGCTCGGGGATCGGTCGCACGTCCAAACATGCCAAAGTACGCGGTGACGCCACCAAAGTTTTTTTTTTTTTTATTCTAACTCTCGCTGCTGTGGCAGACTGTACATGCAAATGCAGCTCCTCAGCGACAGTTAGGCTGCACATATTTCTCATGTCATGTGGCAGGGAGAAGGCACAGCCAGGTGGGTGGATGAGCTAACAAGGAGAGCAGGAAAGTACACAAGCCAAAGGGCCCCGGGCGGCTGGCATCACTGGAGAGTAACTCCTTCGTATTTGTCAAACTGATGTACGCTCAGATTAATGGGAGTTTGCCCCACCAGCAGCTTTGAGCGAGTTCATGCTAAATGGAAAACAGCAGATGATAAATATGTCTTTCATGCAGCTATCGATACCAAGTGAAAGATCCAAGGTGAATTGCGCCCCCCCCCCCCCCAATGAAATGCCTGAGTTCCCTTTTCTTCCCTCATCTCCTGTCAGGAGTTTGGAGCAGTGATTGGGGAACATTTCCTCTCATAAATCAGCTGTGGTCACTGCCTCTGATGGTTATCTGGGCTTATTTTCATACACCGGCAGCCGTTTCAGTGGCGCAGCCTGTTTGCACTGAAGTGATTGTAATATGGACGCAGATTTGTAAGTGACTGACGGGTTGTGGGTGGGGTATAATTTACGTTTTACACGACCTGTCAGGTGGCTCATTAGGGCGATTTATACCTCTGTCTAATTATGCTTCTTATTTCTTAGACAAACAGTCCTTTGCAGTCCGAGTTGATGTGTTTCAGTGCAGATGTGCTCTGCAGTGTGAATTCATTTGCAGCCAGCCTCCCCCCACAAATGCTCAGACTTACCACACACACACACACACACACACAGATTTTTCTTCCATTGCTGGCAAGGTGGGCAGCTGGGCACAATGATAGTTTGTTCTTTTGCCGCCCACTTTCGCATGCTTTCTGTGGAGACTGTGTGGCTGGAAGAAGAAAGTTCAGATGGCCCGGTTTGGCTCAGGACAAACTGTGAGTGGCATTTTTGTCAGGACAAACGGACTGAACAATGCATCCTGCACCACACTGCATGCAAAGGCTGCCAGACTGGGGGGGGGGGGGGGGGGGGGGGGG
>JAVDPK010000483.1:391988-404392 GCA_034780415.1 Cichlasoma orientale | reverse complement strand
CCCCCCCCCCCCCCCCCCCCCCCCCCCCCCCCCCCGCAGGATGGCAGATGTGGTTTGTGCGGTGGAGTTGAACTTCCCTTGGCGGCAAAGGGTGCTTGCTGGGGGTGGGGTGGGGGTGAAGTCAGTTATGATGTGGCGGAAGTTGCGGCGCCAAAAAAATTTGTTTGCAGAAACACTTTTAACTCCATTGGCAGCACTTTGGAACTATTTAGTTCATTTCTAGAGCGGCCGTCGGGTTCAAAGTGCAGATCGGTTGTTCACCGGCCAATCAGCTGTGAGATCATAGCGCCCGTAGAAGCCCAGGGCTGCTGTTGTAGGTCAGCTGTAGGCTGGAGTGCAGCCTAATGTTTCTTTTTACCGTCGGTTTCCCTCCCACTGTCTTTGTGTTTGGGACTCGGGTTTGTCCGCCATGAATCCCCGGGTTCAGTTTCTGGCTGACAAAACCTCGGCTCCATTCCTAATTGTGGCCGTTCACAAGCTTACTTCTTTGCTATTGTGCATAGTTATGAGGATTAGTAAATGGCATTTCCCAGTGATGAATTAAAATTGGCAGCAATGGAGACCAAGAATTTCCTTTTGGTTGGCTGCCAGTGTTGATGATTTTTAGCTTGGAGCTCAGACCCCCCCAAATGCATCCTTGACAATGGGATTTGAGGGGAATGCGCTGGCTTTTCTCTGCAAATAAGGCCTTTGATCGGGCCTTTGGCGTTTTGTTAGCAGTTCAAGGTCTGATGTTTGTGTTGACCTCAGGTTCACTGCTGGATTTGGATCATTTTAGTATTAAACGGTTCCTTACGCTAAAATCTGATGGTGACGAGGTGCTGCTTAATCATTAATCTATCAATCAGTTTATTTGTTTTCTGGCTCTTGAAATGAATCGGTTAATGAGACGGGAGGCCGCGAACGTTCTGAAGTCTGCGGTGGGAATGTCGACTGTGATGTGGCACGTGCTCGTGTAGCTTCTGATAATGTCCAGTTAAAGCGTGCTAGTCTTCAAAAATGAAATGTTTAAAGGTCATCCAGGTAAAGAGTGCATTGGGAAAGCTTCAGAGTGATGGAGTTCAATGGGGGGGGGGGGGGTGGTGTGCATATGTGTAAATGGGTGAATTATTAAAACCAATTTGAAGTCTCTCCTCTGCACATATTTGTTTTGGACTTTGATTATTGCTGTGGATTTAATTGAAATTTTAATTTCCGTTTTAGTGAACCAAACTATTGAAGGTCAGCGGTGATGTGTGTGTGTGTGTGTGTGTGTGTGCTTGTTGGCTGAATTTTAAACTACAAAGACACTGTTAAAGTTCAATAAATGTCTGAGGCATCACGTTAAATAATCATGAGCTCAATGATGGCCAAATATTTGGTATTAGGACTTTTTACATAATCGAGCAGCCCAGTCAGTCTCCGGGCCCGTGGCTGTAGTCCATCACTGCACCATCTCGGACTGCTCACATGTCTCCTCGAAGCTCTCGGGTGCAGGCTGGAGCTCATACTTCTGCAACAATGTTTTTGTGAATGGGGTGCGTGCAGGTGAACTTTGGTTTAGGGTCATCACTCCTCATGAGAGTTATGCAGAGAAACTGTAGCTGTGCCTTCTCTCTGCTTCAATGTGTGTGTTCTCCCCCCCCAGTGAGAGGGGGGAGTTGTTTGGAGGAAAGCAGCAGAAGAAAGGGATGTGTATTTAGGTGTGGTGTGTGTGTGTTAAGGGTGGGGGCACCATTATATTGTGTGAGTTGGTGCAGGGGGTTGGGAGCAGTTAAAAAGTGAGGTTTTGGGCCCCCCCCCCCCCATAGCTGTGGGCTTGTCTGTTTGAGGCTGCTGGTAAACACGGTGCAGCTAAACACTAGTTCCTCATGTCCTCTCCCACTGCATGGCTGCGCTCACGATCCGCGGTGCATCCAGCACACGGAACTGAACCGAGCAACACGCTGAAAACACTGATGCTGGAAAAGTCAACAGGTTCCTCAAACACTGCAGCAGTGTTTAAATGGAGAGGTCACCGTGACCTCAGCTCACACCCCCTCTGTTAGTAGGTGTCTAATTGAGATGCAGCATCAGACGAAATCTGCATTCAAACCACCACTTAGCAATTAAAAAAAAAAAAAAAAAAAGCTATGCATCACCAAAACAACAGCAGCGTTAAAGTTAGCTGGCGTTGGGTGAGCCTGGAAGCGTATCTTCCAATACCTGCGCTCGCTCCTGCATCTCTCGCCTGTCTCCATGGCTGCAGAGTGCAGAAAGCAGTCATACGTGTTGTATCTGCGAGGCTGCGCAGCGCTCTGCAGGGCTCTTTATTTTTGGAAACACCACTTCAGAGCTCTGCCATCATTCTGCACCGTGAGGGAGCGAGAGAGTTGGAATTCAATGAAAATTTGATCAGAGAAATAGAAGCACATGAAGTGAAACCTTGTTCTCACTGTTTCTATTTCAGAGTGCCTTCAGCAGTCATGAAGAGGCTGACATGTGGTTTTGTTTCTTACATTGGAGGCTATAGTTGGAGGTGCTTTCTTTAAGGTGCTGTTTTTAGTGTGAATCGATGCACGTGTATAGTGTTGCTTTGTAAGTGCCAAACAACTGCAGATCTAAACAAATATGTTTTTGAAAGTTTCCTCCGTTCTCATCTAATTCGTTTATTTCAGCAAACCTCACGTTGAGGCTCCGTCTGTTTATCGGAGCTGCCCTTTAACCCTCTGGATTCCTCACCGGCCTGTGACCTGCCTCAAAGCAGCCGTTGGTTTTCAGAGAGCAGGTGTAGTTCTGGTGGAATGGGTAATAATTCAGTGTGGAACTGAACTCAGCATGTCAGCACTTGCAGACAGAAGTGTTGGCTGAAGCTGTTTTCACGCACACACTGCAGCCCTCAACTTTTCTACACGTTTTCCAACTGAGGTGCACGTGGGAACACAAGTGTCACATGGTCAGTTCGGCCTTTAGCTCCTAGTACACAAAGTCCATGACTTGTGTTCTGCTTTCTTCATGCTCTTCCCGAGCAGCTCGCTCACCTGAGCCACATGGAGAATTTCCAGCGAGGTGAACGTGTTTAAAGCCGATTATTTCCTGCTGTTCACGACATGCGAGATGGGAAAACTACGCAGAACATTCCAACCACATTCTCCTGACGTTGTCCACAGTGCTTGTATGAAAATGGCTTAAATTTGTATTTTTCAGGATGTTTGAGGTTGTTCTTAATCTGGGCATCCTCTGGAGGCCAGTGTGGCTGTAACATCTGTCCACAGCTGCTGCTGCTGCTGCTCGCTCACAGATTACATCCCAGCTCGGATGACCGGCTTATACCCAGATCTGACAGAAAGGTGGGGAGAGATATTAATAGGCACATGATAGTGCAGATTGGCTGTGAAGGAGCACGAGTTGAACAAACATGATAAAGTATTAAGATAAGATGATGATCAGATGGCACCTTCAGCCAGCAGCGAACAGGTCCTGTTGAATTAGAAAGGAAGTGTCACAAGTTAACAAATGTGCTCTCCAAACACCTTCCTTCACTCTTCAAATGAACTGAAGGTGTTTCATGGGGAGTTAAACTAGAGCTCCAATGCACAGCTGATCTTTTGTCTGTTTTGACTTCAGGTCGTAGCCTTAAAGAGAACGCAGACCTTCCAGTAATGTTGTTGTGTAGAATAATGCCCGATGGAGAGCTGAATGTTAGGCCACACCTAAACAGGTTATTCTCCCTCTGGTGTGGGTGTGTGAGCGAGATAAGAGAGTGAGCACACAAACACGCAGTGCTGCTGTGGTAACGGAGGGCGAGCTGCTATGGTAAAGTCTCATGCTACATCTGGGTCTTACACACACGCACACATCTGGAGGGCATGTTTAGCTGGATCGGGGGTTTAAAATGCCTCACGGTCTGGTAGCTGCAGAGCTCTGACACAGTTAGACCAGCATTAAAGAGATACTTGCTCTCTTCCTCACCAAAAATAGAGCAACCGCAACAGTCACCTGAAAATAAATGACAGCGAATCCAGAGGTTAGCCCGACCACACGACCTTCAGCTGCGTCAGATTGGTCCAGTGAAGGTGCTTTGATTTAAACACTGGCCGTCATTGCTCAGCAACCTGACAGGTTGTGGGCTGGATCTCTGTCCCCCCCCCCCCCCATAAACATTTTGTCATCAAAACACTCCAAATTTCACTGGTTTGTGTGAAAGCAGCAGAAACAACCATAGCACGTGAGCTAACACTACCTGGTGGGAAAAGTGGAATGGATCATTTTCTTATCTTAAGCTGGGATGGGAACGCTGACTGAGGGACTGCTCATCAACTGAACAGCCTCTAACTCCCGTCTGAGTCCTTGATCTGCAGCCTTGGTGAGTCTAGGCAGACTGACACTGAGGGCCGGCACAGCAGCTTCTTGACCGGCCTGCCGATGTGGAAGGCAGGAAGGACCGGAGCAAGACTGTCCAATATTAAAACCCTAAATGGTAAAAAACTTAAATTGGGGAAATATTCTTCATCAGCATACCTGAGCATCCTCATCAAGTCGGGTCTGTGTGGAAACACTGCAGCTGCGAGTTGGGCAGTTTCTGTGATACAGCCACTGCTGTAGAGATCAACTTGTAATCAGCAGCATCACTTTGCTCATTAAGTTCTCATTAGTGAATTAAAACATGGATGGATTTCTTGTGTTTGCCGCTCTTTTCTGGACCTTTTAAACCGAACGTGACCCTGATGGGGACTCACCTGATGAGGCGTTGGTTAGTGTTTGTTGTGGTGGTGAGACCAATGCCTCTGACAGTGGCTTTAAAAACCCTGTAACAGGAGGGATGATGGGGCCAACGGAGCATGATTCAAACTGTGTGTGTGTGTGTGTGTGCGTTTGTTTCCTGCACGGCTGTCTCTGATTTCCTCTGAGAGCTCCTGTTGTTTTATTTAACATCTTTCAAACTGGGGCACTGGGCGAAGAGGTGAAGAGGAGAAGCCTACAGGGACACACACACAAAGAAGTGTCTCGCTTTCCAAGAAATGTACAAAGTGCTGCCGGGATGATTATTCAGTATGATTCTTCTGCTGATAATGCTGATAATGCCGGCACGCCAAACCAACCAGATACATGAAAAACCTCTTTTAAAAAGGATACGCAGTAATTAATATGGCATCGAAATGTCTGTCAGGCTCTCCTGAAATTAACAGTGCAGAATTTAAAGGTGAATTTGGGACTGCTTGGATCCAAATTTATTTATAAAGCACATTCAAAACAGCAAGGTTGAGTAAAGTGCTGGACATGGAAAAAATAACACAATAAAATGCACCACACACACACACGCGCATGCATGCAAACACACGTCAGTAAATGTATCTAAGAAATCACAAAAATACTAAAGAGAACACGACAGCCTAAAGAATAAAAATGAGACGCACTTTAAAAGCATTTAAGTGGAGCTGAGCTAACGTGAGGGGGCAGCTCGTTCACTTTCACAGTTTACAGTTTAGGCCAAGCAGAAACTTTTCAGTGGGGTGTCAGTGGAGCCTGTGTCGGTTTCAGGGCACATAAGAGATGCATTAAATATTTACTGATTGTGCCGGGCCTTCAGGTTCTTGTGCACTCGTTTGTAGCGGGGGTGCTCTGCTCCCCTGATGATCCCACGCAGCACTTTCCTTTCCACTGTGATTCTCTGAATTTATTTCTTTGTTTCCCCTTTTGTCTTAGCCAGTGTCGTTAAGGCAACAGAATCAGACAAAAGAAGAGTTGCTGCTATTTTTAGGCCTTTTGGCCGTTGCTTTCGACTAACAGTTTATTTTGCGTCTATGCGATTGTAGCAGTGGGAATATATATTTGGCAAGGCATCCCCAGGACCAACATGAGGCCTGGTTATTGCTTTAGTGCATGTATGGCCGCTCACAATGAAATGAAGACTTTAAATTGTGCGTTTAACCAAGTGATTCCCGATTGTTCTGCAGAGAACACGAGCGGAAAGGAAGACACAAGCAGGAGACGCGCTTTTTAAAGGATTATGGCATCCTGTAAGCGTAAGACTTGATTTAGACTCGCAGGCAGAGAAATGCAGAGAGCTAAAGACAGATGGCTGATAAACATCTACTGCAGGTTCATTGTCAGTTTATGCAGCTGAGAAGTCGAGGATCCAAACATGCTGCCGCTCTCAGCCTCGGGGCGTGAAGTGAAAAATGGAAAGAAGGAGAAATCGTGTCTTTGCTCTGAATTTTCTGCTGTTACTTCACTGAGAATCTTTTTGGATTGCTCTGTGTGTGTGTGTGTGTGTGTGTGTGTGTATATAAATAAACCCCAGCCATAGTCAGATAGGTTAAAGGTGAACCTGTTGTGCTTTTCCTCAGTTTCTGCTGTTTACAGTGACGGATGCTCGTATTAAACAAAGCCAAAAGTAACGACACAGTTCAGATAGTTTCTTCTATTCTTAGCTCTGTATGATGTCACAGACAGTAGAAAATCCTAATATGGTCATCTCAAGCACACAGAAGCCCCACCCACCTGTTCAAACTTTTTTTTGGGAGGGGCAGCCAATCAGGAGAAAGTCTGCTTAAAGGGACAGGAGCTTAAATGGCTTATTTCAGAGGATGGAAAAAATGAGGATTATTTTGATCTGTGAGTTATGCAAAGCTGCTCTAGAGGAAGTCCAAGCATCTAAATATGGAATTGGAAATGAGCATCATAGGTCCCCTCTAAGAATGGAGAAACGATCTGTCCATTGAACTGAAAAATGCATCCTTTTAATGTGAAGGCATCAGCGCTAATGAGTAGACCTGACCAGAAGAAGAACTGCAGCACTGGGTTTACCTCTTGGGAGTCGTAGTGCTGGAAGAAAGAGGAAGGAAGGCTCTGAGGTTTCTGCGGTTTTTCTTCCTGGTCCTCATTTCAAATATAAAGTCACCACACACGAAAGCAGTCAGGCGAGTCCACTGAGTCAGGCTGGAAAGACAGACAGATCACTGTCTGTGTGTCACCCCTGTGTTAATGGAGCAGATGGCGGGCAAAGAGCAGAGGGAATGCCTGCAGATCAGCCCTACTGTACAGTGAATGAAAGCACACAACAGGGGATAATTGGCCTCCAGTTTTTATCTGAGCTGTCACATTAGCGGCGTTAAAACCTTTGTGAATAATGCACACTTGTCTTCGTGCACGCTTGCAATTATTGCATAAAGAAAACAGAAGCAATTAAGTAGTTAGGGCGACGTTAAAGCAGCAGGAGGTCTTTTTCACATCGCTTTCTGTTCTCGAAAATTTTTCAGCTGCTTTTGTAAGTTGGTCAACATTTCAGACCAGCTGCTGCAGTACCTCATCACACCCCTCGCCGCTGGTCTTAATGTGGGTCAGGGAAGTCCTCTGCGCCATCGGCCCGAGCTTACTATCCTGTCTGATCCAATCAAAGCTGGCCTGCAGGGGATTATTTAGCTACCATTCCCCCAGTTAACAAAGATCCCTCTGTTGGCTCTCCTCTGACTCACAGCGCTGTGGGGAGCACACAGCAGTGTGCACATGGAGTTAACACACCCTGATACCCTGTAGTAGCTTCATAGTGGCACAGTTTTATCCCTGGGATTTGTGTGTGTGTGTGTGAGAGAGAGAGGGCTGTGGAGACATGACGGCTCGATTCTCAAGCCGCAGCATTTCCTGCTGAACTCACAACCGCAGTATCTCTGCTTCTCTGCTGACATTTTAGCAGCTTCATGAAACTGATGCATTATTTTTGCTCTCAGTCTGGCAGCCGAGCAAACAGAGCGCTGCACATTTCCAGATGTGCTTTGTTGTAAAAAGTCAGGAGGACAGAAGCAGAGATATTTAAAGAGCAGAACAGTTTTACCTTGGCCATCAGGTCCTGAGATGCGTTTTAAACCTTCTAAAAATAAGATGCTGTACTCTTGTGTTGCTTAGCAACAGCCCTTAAGCAGAGCTGTGGCGCTAATATGGCGACTGTGGTAAACTGCGTGACCAAAGTCTGAATCAGGATTTCCTTAATAAAGCTTAGAACTGGTTTTTAAAAATCTAACTTATCAGCAGCTGTTAGTCTGCACCAGCAGCACCAGCAGCACCAGCAGCACCTGAGTCTCAAGCAGGAGCGAAGTCTGAAAAACACCAACATAAAATCATACAAACAGCTCTCACCTTCAGTCACCCACACACCTCAGTGCTGTACTGAAAATGTGTCAGACTCCCAAATAATGCAAGAAATATGGCAACATTAAGAGAAATTAATTTATGTTTGTGGGCTGCAGCCACACACTGTTATTCAGCAGCAGTGGTGAGTTCTGTATGGACCTATCAGCACTGAGCACACGAGCGTGAACCTGCTCATTTTGATCTGTGTCAAAGCAGGGAAAAATCATTATCACATTATTATCATCATCATTGACACGTCTAATAATACCAGGAAGAAGACATAACGGACCTCATTTCATATTCCCTAATTCTAGGCCCATGATTCCAGTCAGGCTGGCCCATTATAGGCCAGAGCAAACAGACATGTTCAGCTTCAGACTGAATCAGAAATATTCAGGACGACACAGCAAATACTGGTTATACTGGTTATACTGGTTATACTGGTTATACTGGCAGGGCTGCGGTGTCCCACCGTGCAGCAAGTCTAACTCTTGCAGGTCAGGCTACGGCGTAGATTTCCTGCTCGATAATTAACACATAATGCACCTGCACAAGCCGGCAACATGGCTGGCCACTTACGTAGGTTGCATCAAAATTCGATTAATTAGGCAGCCCTGTGTCAAAGGTCGTTGAAATCTGAGGGGAAACAGAGATGAGGCTTAATTCTTAGAAGAGACGTATCAGCGAAGTGGAGGAAACCAGATAAACGCAAACACGGCTGAGGTGCGAATGTTCAAGAGGAAGTTCAGCATTTCACTGTCTGCCCGTTTCCATCCCAGGCAGCTTCAACATGCACCATCAAAGCAGTTTTGCTTAGAGCTTTTATACAAATAGTAGATCAGAAAAGGCATTTTCCCTGCACGCTAAAGAGATGTTCCAGTTTGAGTATTCTGGCCGTGGAGGGTATATAAAAGACGGGTGGAGCCGCTGTGATTTTATGCTGTGTGTATGTAACTGTGCTGTTTTGTTGGAGCCAGATGTGCTCACATTTGGATGAGAGGGTGGAGTGCTAGATCATCAGCTAATGCTAGAAAGCTGCACCCACAGACGGAAACCTGCTAATTTGTGCTACATAAAATTACAATCCTGGGATTTCACTCGCCAAATTTGGAGCACTGACTTCTTCAAGCTGTATGATTTGTCAGATAGTTGTATTAAAACAGTCACCCTCTGCATAGTTGAAGGGGGTCTCCAGAGAGGCCGAAGCTGGTTGTTGCAGCAGGCTGTAAACACGTTTCTTTCTGCTGTAAAGTTTAATATGGGAGTCTGTGGGGACTGGTTACTGTTGGAGCCTCAAGAGGCCACTGGAGGAACTGCAGTTTGTGGCCCTTCATCTTTCAGCCCAGAAGATGTTTGTTTGGTTCAGGAGAATAATCATTCATTAGCAGATTTGACTCAATCACAATCACACTTAAAACCACTGAGCTATTTGTTTTGGAACTCGAGGGTTTGATCCTTTTGCATAGAAATAATCCTAATTTGAATGAATGATGAGTTTGTAGTTGGCACAGTTCTAGTCAGCCAGGTTTTGTTTGCAGACAGAGAGAAAGTGGTTGAGAGGATCAGACTGTCACTGATTCACTGTCTGCACATCCTGGACTGCTCCATAGCTGCAGGATAAGTGGGGGATGCTATAATATGAAAGTCATTTTAAAGGGATTACATTGATTTTTTTTTTTTTTTCCCTCCTCCCTTAGAGCCCACCCCCCTTACAGACCGGACATGAACGCAGTGGTAGTTGCCTTGACTGAGCCCTGCACCCTGAGGGGCTCGGAGGGGGGTTGCGCGTCTACTGTGTGTGTTTTTAAGAGCTTAGCCTCACGAGTGTATCTGGGGCATGAGGATCACTGCATTAAATCAACTTAAGGTTTTAGGTTAGTGTGGGAGGAGTGTGTGTGGATTCATGATCACCACCGTGCAACCGTTTTGGGTTTGCAAGATGTGGAAATGGGTGAAGAATAAATCCCAAGCAGGAGTGTGCAGGAGCTGAACCTGCTCAATGTTCAGAGCAGCTCTCGATTAAAATGAATCGGTTAATAAAAGTAATTAAGTTCCTCAAGAGGGGAAATCTGCTGGTTGCACTTGAAGTTCTCTTAACTTACCTCTGTGGAACTGGCTGATTAGTTCAGTTTTATTTGTGTGGTTCCAGTTCACAGCAGCAGTTGTCTCAAGGTGCTTTATATTGTTACTAAACACAGTTTTAGAGGGAGTGAGGGACCAATGACTCCCTTTGAACAGGAACAGACCTCCACCTGAACTGGGCTCAGAGAGGGGCAGGTGAAGGAACTAAGGGATGGTTCAGGGTCACCTCTTTAATATATGAATGGGCCTCATCATTCAGGACTTTGTATCTGAGGGGCAGGGCTGTGGATTTAACAGGGAGCCAATGAAGAGAAGCCAGTGTGGAAGAAACATGACCTCCTCGTTCCTCTCAGGACTTTTGCTGATCAACTGACGGCTTTCAGGGAGCTGTTTGTAATAATTACAACAGTCCAGCCTAGAAGTAGCACACACTCGTTTTCAGCATCACTCTGAGACAGATATGAAAAAAAAGGAGGCGTCCTACATGTTTAATGTGCGAGTTAAAGTGCATATTTCAGATCAAAGGTTCCTTACAGTAATGTCCATTTACATGCTGATTTGCCTCAGGATCAGCTTCAGTGTGTGTGTGTGTGTTTGTGTGTGTGTGTGTGTGTGTCTCAGAGGCGTAGGGCCGGTGAATCATAAAGCTATAAAGGGCAGAGTGAGCTCAGGAATGTGTGACTGAGTGGGACCCGGGGGGGGGGGTTGGTGTGTGTGCTTTGTAAGGGTCATCAACAAGCGGAAACTCAGAGGAACAAACAATGTGCTGCTCTTGGTGCAGAGTCTGGACCCTCTGAGCTCAGCACCAGGAAGTTCTTCAAGTCTGGAGGCACTTTGCATGAAAATAATTCTTCTCATATCGAGATCTGATTTTATCCATCAGCGCCTTTCTCAATTTATCAAACATGAATTTCCTGTTTTTAATAGGTCAGCCACCCAACCCTGAACTTCTTTCACAGGACCCCCCCTTTCATAACTTAGGACTGTTCTGATGGTGCAGAAATCAAGTGTGGTTGGCTCTGAGACCAGTTATTTAGTCACTTTGTTGCCCACGATCACCTCACGCGCAGCCAGCGTTTCCACATGTTGGGGTTGCCTCTCTAGTACTTGCCGCACCTTCGGTGCCTTCACTTCCTTCCTATGATCAGAACAAGCTCAGTGCTGAGGCTGTGACCTTTCACCTGCCTGCGTCAGTAACAGCTGAACTGTCAGCATCACGTGAGGGGACGTCGGTGATTTAACCCAAGCAGAACTTTGACTAAGTGTGGAAACAAAGATGTCATTGCTTTTTAGGGCTGTTGGTGATTAATTGACTGAATGACAATAAGTGTGTGTCTGAAGGTGTGTGTGAGCTGTTTCAAAGCTGGTATTTAACCGACATTTTTGACAGGTGTGTGATCATTAACCTGCAAAGAAACAAGGCTGCCACAACTGCACTGGTAATGGTTACACACACACACACACACACACACACTCCATTTAGTTTTGCAGTGCGGCTGTGGTACACAGGTTGCAATATGAGCGATATTTCAGCTGCAGTGAGCTTTGTGGTTCCAAATGGCTCTTAAATAGACACAGATGTTTGTAAGGACGTGTTTAATGTCGTCCTTCAGATTCTGCTCCGTTTGGACAGTTTGACTGTTTTCTTACTTTTGCGATCCTCAGTCAGCCTTTGATTGTGTTCAGTTTATGGTACATTAGCTGGAAATCTTCTTTTGAAGCTCACTGGTTCTTCATGATGAGGTTTTAGTGAAACTAAAAGAGCAGCAAAAAAATGTAAAAATTTTTTTTGGGGGAAGTTAAACTCGGGAACACGAGCACAGGGTATTAAAAACCCTTAAATGGGAGTCGAGGCCATTTAAGGACATGCATTCTTGTTGACAGTGTTGACCCAGCTCTGCTGTCACTGGCAGGATGTTGGGAGGTGTTTTTGCAGAGCAGCAGCAAACTAATGTTTTTCCTTCTAACTTTCTGTCTGGACTCAAACGTCTTTGTGTGTCGTTAAACGCCCGCCTCTGCCCGTCACACACTCGTCTCCTCTTTGTTTCTGTTGCTGCTTAGGAAGCAAAGGAAGGAGACAAGTAGGTGGACTGTGCTGTTTCACATTCCTGCACTTAAGGACACACACACACACACACACACACACACACACACACACACACACACACAGACAGGTAACTACAAAAGGAAACTGTGTGTGATCATTTATTTTAAATCTCTTCGTGTGTGTCCAT
>JAVDPK010000483.1:368635-390621 GCA_034780415.1 Cichlasoma orientale | reverse complement strand
CACACACACACACACACACACACACACACACACACACACACACACACACACACACACACACACACACACAGACGTGTGTGAAGGCAGAGAAGCAGTAAAACTGTGCTGGAATAAATGTGGTTTTATTTTTGGAGGACAAGGTTCATCACCCAGATAAAGAGAGCAGGAAGGAGAAGTTCAGTTCTCACAATTATTACTTCTCTTCTCTGACCAATAACTTCCTTTCGCAGCTTCAGCTCGTTTCGTGTTGTCTTTTTTCAGTCTTTGTTAAAATTACACTCGGCTCTGTGGTGTGAAGGGGAAAAAAACACAGTTACACTTGTTAAGGCTGCCACTGTTTAACTTCTTCCTTTTTTTAGTTGAAGTGAGAAAGAAGCCGTCAGTTACTCAGTGTTTCCCACACACAGACCTCCACATGGGTGAGCGGCTGAGGTGTATTTACAGCCACCTACATATACACGAGACTCGTTTAAGGCCTTTTTTTAATGTATTAATTCTTCAGCAGTGTCCTCAGCAGCAGTGAGAGGAGCTCTGTGATGGCTCTCCTCTTCTGGTTGGTCAGGCTCCCGGCTGCACCGTAGTGGACTCCACCTGGTGACTGCAGTTCTTGTTCTGCTCTGGAAGTCCAGTGCATGTTGCAGTGCTGCCGGAACCTGAAGTGGGCAGAAGCTGGTTTAGGCAGCTGATGCTACCTACAGTTTAACACGGAGTCTGTCCACTGACTGGAAAGCCACTTGATGTTTGCTTCATTGTCAGTCACCATTTATATTGTATTTTAAATGTTACCAATAATGCAAAGAAGCTGTTTGTTACCTTTAGCAGTTGCTGCCTCTGGCTACATAGAAAGAGGCAGACCAGCAGCAATATTTTTGGCCGGTATGAGGAGGAGTGTTTGTGTGTCAGAGGTGACGAGCTTCAAAGATCACAAAATACAGTTCCTGCTATGACAGCCAGATGTTGCACACTTTGTGTCCAGTGAATGCACAGCTTGTCATTAAAGACCATTTAATGTCCGATCTGCATACAACTCCCCCATATCGTCTAGAAAAGTTGAAGGCTGCACGTGTGTGTGTGTGTGTGTGTGTGTGTGTGTGTGTGTGTGTGTGACCATCCAAACTGCTCTGGTTAGTTGTAAAGATGTAAACGCTGTATGAGGCAGCAGGTGATCGTGGTTCCTCATTACTGGTGTAAGGGCGAGCACATTATAGTTCATCTGTCACTCACGTTTATAGGTACACACCTAGCATTACGGGCTATTACTCAGTTTCTCTCGCTCATATAAACAGTAAATGACTTTCAGGCAGTAACAGCCAGCAGGCAATAAACACATCATCACCTTTGTGACAAACAAAAAAGTTTCTCTGATCGTTCAATTATTTGCTATTGATTTGATCCAGACTGACTGGATGTGGATGAGACCGGTCCACACCACAGCTTTGTAGTGTGATAGTGTGGTTTCCTGCACTTCACACCACCATCAACAGATGCTTTGGTCACGCAAATGTGGTACAAGGACAACAATTTTTCTCACTTTAACAAAGAGCATTCAGATTTTACTTCATTGATTTCCCTCAGAGCAGTTCAGTGTCTGCTAACGGAGGACCTGCTCTGCCTCCTCAGCCAGCGTGCTGCCTGATCTTCATAAAATGACTCTTTTTGTATCATTAGTCTGGTTAATTTTTTTGTTTACATATTCCAAAGCCCTAAATGCTGAGAACCTGACACCCGAGTCAGTTTGGCTGAGCAGCACGCTTTCTAACAAAGCCAGATTTGGTGGAGTGATTCAGTTTCCTCCTGCCTGAACTGATCAACAACAGAACCGCAGAACTGTCACAGCGGCTCTGGAAACATTCAGCCAGCAGTTTTAATAAAAGGCCGACACAAACAGCTGACGCGTCGCCCTGCCAACTGCTGTCAGGCCTGCCAAACTCCTGATTTTGGACTGTGTGTACACACACACACACACGTACACACACACACACACACACACACACACACACACACACACACACACACACAGAAAAGTGGGTGTGTAATAATAATGACCTCAGCTCATTCAGTGATTAGAGCACTGTGGTTTTGTAATGGTGAAGAAGGGGAACACCACTCTGGCTACCGGCTGCACCTCTGGCAGCTCGAAGCGGCTCCTGCAGAACAGCTGGACGTGTGGAAAATGGGAAGAGAAGAACGCACCCACATGTTTACGTTACAAGACAAAAAAATCAACTCCAAGGTCACAGGAGACGTTCGTTAAAGAGTTGAGGCCTGATTTCTGCACGCCAGATATTTTCTTCTTCTCTGTTGTGATAATTTGATTGGCAGCCATGTTGAGCAGCGCGTCACCGTACGAGGGCCACTATTGACTTGAAGCCTGAAGGAGGAACACATAAGAAGGTTTTATTGGAAAAAGGGTTAAATTACTTTGACTTCACGTGAGCGTTTAGACCGTTTGTGTTTCCTCTCCTCTCCGAGCCGCCTTTCCACAAGGCTCCAGCTGTACGCTCGATTTCAGGTGTTAGCCATGAGCCACGCTTGGCCTGAGCAGGTGCAGCTACAGGATAATGAAGCAGCTCTGACTGATGGCGCTGTGCATGCAGCGCTCTGTAAAGTCCCAGCTCTGCACATTTAGTCTTGAAACGGAATCGATGGAAACTTTGTTCACATTTTCAAGATGTTTGTAGGACGCGTTACACTTGAAATGCTTCCTGACATCGTGAAAACATCCTTAAGTCACACGTTGCCGTATAAAGAGGGACTTTTTTCCCCCCCTTTACTGGTTGGCTGAGTCATTCTGTGTCAGCTTGCGAGCGTCATTTAGCGCCCTGACAGTAAAATGATGTCAATCATTGCAACACCTGCCCTTTTTACCTTTAGCACAGCATTGTGGGCCTGAGGTGTGGCCTCCCACAAGTAAAGATGTCTATCTTGAGGAGGAAATTGAAAAGTATCTCCTGCTTTTTGCTTGGGAAATCATGTAATATTGCAACTTTAATTAAACCATTTCATTATATGACAGCGCTCCCTCCATTTAATGGGTCTGAGCACGTGAGAATGGCTGTTAGGTTGCAGTCTGTGAGCCACAGCAGAAGGTTTTAGTTTTGAAGTTCAGCTGTTTTAAGTCCATAATTCCTGCTTCATGTACAGTCAAAGTGATTCTGTCTTAAGAACACGCTTGGTTTAGTGTGCTGTCCCAGAGACTTGCTGAATGCAGCTCAGTCACCTTTTCACCTCTGGTGTCTTTCTCGCTGACCTCACTCGAGTTTCAGTGTGAGTCACGCTGCTTCGTGTGACTCATCGCGGGCCTCTGCAGCTTCCTGAGCACTGCTCACAGAGCTCAGTGTCACTGTGCTGCATCGGCGAGCGGGAGGCCGTAAATTCAGACGCTCGATTTGACCAGCTCTCAAGTTAATGTTTTACATTCGTACGCTTGGATTCATTCACTGCATTCCTGGAGAATTAGCATGAACATCCTCCGCCCCCACCGTTTCCTGTGCTGCGCCCCTAAAGACAGGAAGTGGATTAGTTGGCTGCTGATTGGCTGAGGCGAAGAAGTGATGGTGTGATATGAGAAAAACAGACGCACAATCAGGGGGAAGACTGACTCCCTCCTCTGTGAACCTGATTGTTGTCTCATGTCATGTCTCCCTTCACTCAGTGAGCTGCTCACGTCCACCTCCTCTGACTCAGGGTGTGTGGGGCACCATTCACCTGAACTTGCTACTCTGTAGCTGCATATTGAGTCCTCTTAGACCAAACAGGCTTGGTGACACTCTAAACCCGAATTATTCGAGTAATTAAGGACTTTAAACTTGCATTCAGATTCTCCTAACTTTTCTGAATGATCAAAATTGAATCCTAAATAATGATTTTGCAGCTCTGCAGAGCCTCTAAAGTCACTGAACATTCAGTTTGCCTTCGTCTGCTTTGCACCGGTTATGGGTGCGTTTGCACCATCTTTATTAGGAACAGCTCCCTAAGACCACAGTTCAGTTTGATGTCTTGGCTTTTCTTCAGAGGGGATGGATACCAAAAACTGTTTTTATTACACGTGCATAAAGAATCCTTCCACGTTCCCAGGTGGTTTGTTACCTTCGGGGTAAACGGCTCCCCATAGTTGCCACAGCAGGAGAAGATGGAGCTGAGATGCGATGTTGGGGACGTCGCCCCTCCTTTCTGTAGTTACTCTTTGCTTTAGCTTGTGTCAGGTCTGTGTTTACCACCTGCTGTGTTCATCATCTTAAAGTTCTCTGACTATCTTCTGTCAACGTATTTGGGTTTACAGGGAAGGGAGTGTTTTGATTTTTTTAAGGAGAGGTTTTTCTAAAGGTCTGCACCTCTGCAGCTGAGCCCCTGTAAAAGCACACGGAGCAGAGGAACCGCAGCCCCGCCTCCACTGTGTGAGCATTTTGGCTTTTTACCAGCTGTCACTGGTTCTTGGCTATCTGGACTGAACTGTTAATGTAATCATGCCTGAGAGCCCACTGTAATGTTCTCCATTTGAATGTCTGAGAGAGGCCGCGTTGCCAAACAGCTACTTGCACAACTGAGATTTCTTAAGGAAGGATGCATTACGAGACAGCGTTTCTCACTCTGGAGTGAGTTATGTGTACAGGAACAAGCTGAGATGAAGCAGATGATGGTGGAAGGAGGGAGGAGCGGAGGAGAGAGTGAAGATTTGTTAGAAAGGGAGTTTGAGGGAGGAAGAACATAGCAGACATTCCTGACGTCTGTCGTGTGCGGCACAGTTGACGGTTGCCTTTGGTTCAGTCGGCCTGCCTCACCCGGCTCCTCACCTTCACCCGTCGTCCCGTCACCACGCTGCAGTGCTGGCATGACAGAGGCGAACGTGCAGAGATGTTTGTGGTTTGTTTTGCCAGCTGAAGCGGGTGGAGTCAGTGCAGCGAGTGCCGCAGAGTTGAGACAACTAAAAATGTATTTTTTTTTCCCTCCACTATCTGGATAATTTTATCTCATGCTCCAAAGAGGGAAAAAACACATGTGGAAAGCAATACTGCGTGACATTTGCTGCAAATGAATCCATTTTCCTTCCTTGTGTACTCAGTTGCTATAAAACATTGGTGTTCTGTGTGCTCGGTTCATCCAGGCTTTGCTAGGTGTCCTGTTCTGGAGACGAGATCAAAGCCCGCCGTGGGAGAGTCTGCCCCTTTCTGCCCCGCCACCCCTCTTCCCTTCGTTCAATCCCAGGAAGAGACTCATTAAATCTCGTCCTCCTCGGCCGCCTCCTGCTATGAGCTGTCACTGAGGAATTAGTCTGTGACACAAACTGGTTTATTTGAACAAACACAACATGATTCTTTGTTCCGTCGTCTTCAGCTCGTCCCCTCTGACACTGCTCATGTGGGAGGAACTTGGAAACATCCAGCTCAGATGGTGGGAGATATTAATGTGTGATGATGGGAGTTGGATATTAATTGAAAGCTTTTACATGTTTCCATAAATCACTGCTGCTATATACTGTCAACATTTTGGGTGGTGGTTCCCCTCGCCTAATCCTGCTTATTGCTTCACTGCAGGCTGCACACTGATGACCATCAAGGATCAGCAGTGCTTTTTGTCTCGATGTGGCCTTTAAGAGTGATAGCACATACTTTGGAGGATTAATATTTCTAAGCTCTGGCTGTTTCAAGTTAAAACATGGAAACAAGACTTTAGTGTTCTCACTTCATGCCCAGCACAGAAGTTCATTTCTAAAAGACAAGAAGAGGATTTATGCCCAAAAACCAAATTTCTTTCTGTTTTTAAGGCACCAAAGATTTCTTCTTGATTTTTAGCTGCCTGCTGGGAGGCTCCCGTGATGGCTGCATGCATTCGAGTTCTGCTTTTCTGCCGGCGGGATCGGTAACGTAAGAGCCTGCTAGCCATTGAGGCTTTGGCTCTTCTTGTGGGTTTCATGATGACAACATTTAAAAGGCAGCGTTTGAGGCAGTAAAGCGGTGGCAGGAAGAGGAGAGAGGAAGCGCTGAAATGTGCTGAAACAATATTGTGATCATTGCGTAGCACAGGTGGAACAAGCTTACGTTGATGCGGTCAGTGCGCTCTTTGGCTTCACTTTTCCTTTATGGTGCTTTGCTTTGTTTGCGTGAACAAGACAGCAGATTCAGTGATTTCCTGTTATAGGCTTAATAAACCCTGGACCTCACTGTCAGTCATTTTCTAGATCTCTGTTAATGATCTTAACTTATTTTTATTATTTTAAGTATGGTGACACTGCAACAACCTACTCGTCCTCTGAATGCTGCACGCATTATAAATGCCATCAAAGCTTTGGCAGCAGCGCCTGATCTCAGCCAGTGTGCTGCAGTGTACCTGCCCTGAAGTAGTCCCCAAAAATCAGGTCATAGGGTGGTTCTAGTTCCTTCACTGTGGACCGAGTAAAACGGAGGGACTTCCTCAGAGATGAAGGCCTTCTGAAAAGGTCCTCATGGCCTGAAAGCACTTTTAGTCAGACACCAAACGTTGATATTGTGGAGCAATGCGTGAGCCAAAGGTCTGACATGTAAATGCAGCGGATTGCAAAGAGAATATGGCCCTTCTGTGTTGGGCAGTGTCAACATGCAGTTTTGCAACAATGTACTGTGTGATTTGTTGCTCAAGTCACCAGCACACTCTATTGACACACAGCTGCACAACGTTGCCTCATATAATGTTGAAATATGCAAACACAGGACAAGACAGCATTAAAATGAGTTTGGTATAATATTATGTGTGTGCCAAATAATATGATGGCTGCAGTTGGGCTGACTGCACCATAAAAGCTTCCAGATTGATCAAGTTTTCCTTTTTTCTGTCAGCGAGCCACAGCAGCAATAAAAGCAACATGTTTCTCAACATGAAGTCAGAAAGCAGCTGGAAAACCGTGAGCAACAGTTAGAGCTGCAGAGTCATCTACTGCATGAATATTTTAATGATGGTCCTATTACACAGTCATTGTGCGTATAAAAATGTAGTCCTGTTATTGTAAGGGGAGCTTACTGATCCTAAAATAGGCTGGGAGGCTCTCTGTGAGCAACGGTGCAATCTGACCCATGAAACCACTCTTTGAGAAACAAAGACAGGAAGAGATGTAATAAATGAATAAATAACCACATCACTTGACACTTTACCCCTTCCCTCCCTTTTCGTCCTTATTTCCTGTCTCCTTTCTCTTTACCTTGAAACTTTCCCCTCCATAAAACAGCAGCAAATCGCTGAAAGCCACCGTGCAGCTGCTTGGAAAAAGTTCCCGCCGCGGCAGATAGATGGACGTCAGGCGAGTCGTCGCGCAACAGGAAACGATTTTTGGCTGTTTTTGAAGTGCCGGACTTGCAGTTGGGATCAGAGTGATGGTCGGTCTCCTGTAAAGGAAGCTGTTGCATAACAGCATAAAGTCAAATTATGCATACTGTGAAGCTTGAGCGTGAGCCCACCCTGCTGTATGTTACACTGTGTCAAACTAGTTTGATTGCAGCCAGGCGCTGGAAGGTGTGTTTGGCCTCATTTTTGCAAAGCTGTAAAAAATTTCCAGCTGCTGGAAATCTGAAATTTACCTCCTGGATGTCCTTGTTTGGATGGTTAGCACTGCTGCCTCACGGCAAGAAGGTCCTGGGCGCAAATCTGCCCAGATGGTGGATTTGCATGTTCTCCCCGTGTCTGTGTGGGTTTTCTCCAGCTTCCTCCCACAGTCCACAGACATGCAGTTAGTGGGGTTAATTGGTCATTCTAAATTGCCCATAGGTGTGGATGGTTGTCTGTCTCTCTGCGACAGGCTGGCGGCCTGTACAGAGTGGACTCTGCCTCCCCTCCTATGGCAGCTGGGACAGGCTCCAGCCCACAAACACAAGTGGAGAAGCAAATCAGTTCAGTGGCTTGTATTGGTGAAAGTGAGGCATCACAGATGGCTAACATAATTCAGTCATACAAAAACAATTACAGAAGTAACTCGAACAATTCGATTTATTAAAAATCCTCCACACAAACTTGTTGCTTTGATGCTTCGTTTAAATTCTGCAGCTCAGGCGTCTCCGTGTAAGCGAGCCTTTCATCCACATTAGCAGCATCAAAGTTCTGGTTTCTGTTATTTGGAAAAAACGGCCTTTAACACGAGTGGCTCATCACTGACACGTGTTTCCACGCGTCCACTGCTCTCTACACCTGCGTGTGTGTGTGTGTGTGTGTGTGTGTGTGTGTGTGTGTGCTGTGCTGTGCTGTGCTCGCTGGGCTGAGAATTTCAGCGATCACCACAGTTTGCTAGCGGGCGCCGCTAATAGCACTACGATTGCCTGGTAACAACGGGAAACCCTGTTCAGCACCGAGGGGCTGCTTTAATCCCCGATCAGCGACTAAAAATAGACCTGCAGTAGAAACGTAATTAAGATGACACTCGTGAATACAAAGCATTACAACATCAGCTCATGCAGCCCCCAGTTTTTCAACAGAAGCACTGAAAACACAACAGCAGCAGTTTGATGCGTGCAGTCTACACACAAGCGCAAAGAGGTGGAGCCGTAATCGAGACGGTGAGCTCAGGTGGAGCGACAGCAGCGCTTGTTGCTGCAACCAGCATTAAAGCTTTAGTGGGAAACAGCTGGAGGGCCTTCAGCAACCACCTGATCAACAAGTGAAGAACAGAGAACTTTGTAGCTGCTCCATCCACCGCGGTTTGTTTCACACACAGAAAAACTGCAGTAAAGCTACGGAAGTTAAAATATGCAGATGACAAAAGTATTTATCACATTAATCGATGGAATAATTGATAGAATACTCGATTACTAAAATAATCGATAGTAGTAGTAGTAGTAAGGAATTTTAGAACGATTGAAAATCTTTTAAAAAGTTTTAAGTTTGTGTTTTTCTAACTGTTAATTTTTGGGCGCAGAGCTCCACAGACTCACATTAATTCTGGATGACCTCACAGGTAATTCCTATGACACAGAGTTCTCCACTGTTTATTATTAGGATGTAACCAAGAGGTTAATGTGCTGTCCAGACTTCCAGCCAATCAGACTAAGTGCTCTTTAATAATGCAGCATGGTTTAAGTGGACAGCCTGCTGGAGGACTGAGGGGAATCTGGGCTGTAAATTGAACTTCTGGTGTAAAACAAATTTCACACACATGTTTGAAGTAGATGGTATCTCAGCGCGCATGGCTCATCTCAGATTGTTCCAGGGGATCACGCTCGGCCCGTGTAAGAGATTAAAGCTGTGTGTGCGCGCGTTGCCCTGTGGGGGACCCTCTCCTCGGTGTGCTCTGGTTATCCGGTACGATCTCATACACACTTTCCTCGGTCTGTGTCCCGTGGCAGCACAGATCTCGGGTCTCTGAAGGCCCTGGCTGGATCTTCGTGTTTCCAAAAGAGGAGGGGGGAACTTTAAAAACAGCATTTTATTCATTTATTTATTTATTCCTTATCTTGCATCCTTTCATTTTGCATTCGTGCATTTTTCTTATAAATATCCCTCTTTATCATCCTCCTCCTCAGCTTTCATCCTACCAAATTGCTTTTTCTAAACCTCTTATCCCACATTCACCCATCTGTGACCCCTCATTTAACCTCTCACAATAATGGTAAAGTTATTTTGCTCTTTAATTAAGGGCGTTTTTATCAAAAATAGGGCAAAGTGAAGAATCTGCCCCTTTCGCTGCACCGTCTGAAGCTATGCGTTTGTTTCTACCAGACTCTTGTGGGTGTAAATCAAACACAAGTGATACTTTTTTGCCTTTTTTAGCAACATTTTCCCGTCTTTTCCCACATTTTATCACCTCTTTACTCCTCCTCCCGTCCTTGATCATCTCGTGCACCCTCCCTCCTTTCCATTTCCTCTCTTCTCCCCTTCTGTCCTCCTCTCCTTAATCCTCCCTTTCCTTTGTTTCTGTTAGCTGCTATATTAAGGCCCCTCCAGAGAGCCGTGTGTGTGTGTCTGGCTGGATGTAGTCGGTGTAGCTTGTTGAAAACAGTTGGCGTTGAGCTGTTGACTCACATAATGGCATATCTGAGGGGCATTAGGCCGGCCAAGAAGCACACAGCAATTACATGTTTGTTGGCTCTCTCTGGGAGGTGTGTGTGTGCGCCATGGTGAAAGATTGTCCCTACTTTACAGCTCCATGTTACTGACTACCTGTCAGCACATGAAGCGCGAGGGAGGCTCCCTCAGTCTGTGTGTGTGTGTTTGTGCACATATGTTAATGATCACCTGTCCAGACTTGAGAGGATAATGAGACCAGAGGAACCTCTGCAGCAGGGCTCCGCTTGGTCTTCCTCCTCTTCAGTGTCATGATCAGCAGATCTCTGGTGACCACACGTATTCTGGAGCATCTTGGCTGGATCTCCTCCTGTCTGTAGAAGCATTACACTTGGTGTTGGCACTCCATCCCAGTCAATCCTGATCATTCATTATTTCCCAGTCAGAGATGCTGCCAGTTGTTGGAAAGTGTTGATCTCCAAACAGCTGTTCACTCGTTTCGCTTTAGGCAGGTTCCTCCTCCTCGCTGTTGTCGAACTAGGAACCCTCCCAGGTTCCTCTGACCGTGGCCCCTGTGGGACGACGCCGTTCCCCACTCTGTGACTGAAGCGGCGCAGCAGTGGCTCTGCAGTAGCGGACGGCGTATCCAGTTACACCACTGCTGTGAGAGGAAGCAGCGAGCAGTGGAACCCAGACTGCAGCACGGGTTGTCCTGATGGTTTTAAATTAAGGTGATGACACACGATTCTTTTTGTCCATGTGTGCTGACGTGAGAATAAACATGTAAATTCAGACTCTTTGCTTATGTTCACACAAGGCAAACTGTCACATGGACAAAAGGAAGGACGAGCGTGTGCAGCAGTAGCAGCACTGCTGTGTCACACGCCACAGCCCTTTTTTAATTGGCATGCGTCTAAGAATAGGAGGTCTTGTGTCAGGCCAGACCAGACTAGTTACTGAGCTTTATTCACAGGGCCAGGCCAGCATGGTTTTGGCCCGGCAGAGTCTGGTACAGCCACAGCTAGTCCAGTCTTGTATGGGGCCGTCCAAGTTCCTTGAGGTCGTACCTCCTGCCAGTAGGTCCACGTATAACCCCTTTAAAGTGGACCTATTCTGCTCATTTCCAACTCTTATATTTATTCTTGGACTCTACTGGAGTAGTTTGCATGATTCCCAGTTTAAATAAAATAAGCCTTATTTATCCAACGCTGGGCCTTGGTGCAGCACCTCGGTTCATCCTCTGTCTGAAACGAGCTGCTCGCAGTAGAAAGAAGTTTGAAACAAAACATGCACGCTGACCTCTTTGCTTTGGCCACGTTTAATATGAGCTTCCAAGAGTAACAGTGACAGAACATCAGCAAAAGCATCTTTACAGCAGCCATCATTGCAAAGCGGATGCAGCAGTTTTACTCTGACGCAGCTGTTTGTGTGTTTTTGCTGTCTCACTTGTTCTGAGCCACTTTCTCATCTTTCTCATTTCTCGCTGGCTCTTCCTTTTTTTTTTTTTTCCTTTTTTTCCCCCATTTCCTCCTTTCAGGACTTTAATGACACGAGTTACTGAAAATGACTAATGTGCAATTGAATTTTTTAGTTACATTTTTAGCTTAAAAAAGCAGGTTTGTAATTGTATTAAATAAGTGAGCTAAATAGTTGTGGTTTATTATTTTGGCCGTAGGTATTTGCAGGTGAACGCCGCTGCCACCAAAGCTGTAAAAGTATCTGTGAAGTCAGGGAAGCCACAGAGCTGCCTCTTCATGTCTGAGCCCCGCGCTTCAAAGCTCGAAGCTAGACGTAACAGTCGTGTTATTGGATGGTTAATTGCACATCAGTTCAGCAGTCCTGCCACCAAACACCTCTGTTTCCACCTGTGAGCTCACCTCGCTGCATGCCCGAGCCTGCCCGGCTGGAAGCCTGTTTTACTCGCTGCCTGCTGCCAGTACAGAAGCAGGGTGTGAGAAAATCTAACTGACAGTAGTGTGTGTGTGTGTGTGTGTGTGTGTGTGTGTGGTTTCACAACCTCTGCATAGGCTCTCTGTTTGTATATTTATAAACTGTGCGTGTTGGGGGTGTACTTCGATCATGAGAGCGTGAGATGGGCTGAGAGTACGTGAATCACGAGGTCTCTGCAGGTACCGCACTGATGGAGAGCCCGAGTGTGTTTGTGGAGTTGCTTTAATAGTGCGCTCATCAGTGCTGGGAAGAAAAAGGGTGTGTTTGATATAAGAACACACACACCCACACACTGCTGACGTCACACAGGGAATGTAAGGCAGTTGTGCAATAAGTGTTAAACCTGACCCGTTCTTTCGATTAGAGAAAGACACACCCTCATTTTACGTGTGTGTGTGTGTGTGTACAATTAAGGCCTGTAGTCAGGAAAATTGCATATGCATTGAAGAAAGGGTGTGGAAATAATTGGTGTGTATGTATGCTTGAAATTCATTTGAAGTATGCAACGGGGGGGGGGGGGGTGCACACGTACGTGTGTGTGTGTGTGTGTGTGTGTGTGTGAGAGAGAGAGGGAGGAAGTTGGATGTTGAATTCTTGTCTCTTAAAGACGTTCCTTTCCAAGGAGTGGTGTGTGTGTGTGAGGGTGATGGACAGCATCACTCCGTACACACCTGCGTGCTCTCACTCACACGTATGGTTGCTGTGAGTTCCCCTCTTCAAACTGTGACTATATCTGAGCCTTGTCCTCTGACCCTGTAGACTCAGTCAGAGACCACAGATGAAGGACTGTTGGGGGGTTACGCTGATTACTTGGGTACGTGTGTGTGTGTGTGTGTGTGTGTGTGTGTGTGTGTGTGAAGCAGATCAATCAGCTGAGCCTATTAGGCACCGTCTCTTTTCCACACTTGTGGAGCACTAAAGCTGTATATGTACATCAGCCTGAAATCTCAGACAACTTAACCACCTCCAGACACCTGCAGTCACAGTTCTGACACACAACCGATGATGATGATGATGATGATGATGATGATGATGATGATACCAGAAATGAAAGGAATCCATGGATGGATGTTTCTGTGTGGATCATGGGCTCTTTACACAAGGGAAATGCAGCTGTTTGTGTTTTTTGGACATCATCGGAACCTTTTTTTTTAAATTCAGATGATGAGCTCATCAAAGTTTGACCCAGTTTCATCAAAGCCACCGCTGACACACGCAGACTTTCATGTCAAAGTGCTCCTTCATACCTCCTAAATTAGACACTGGAGCCGCTGGTTCAGAACAAATGGAGGTGTTGGATATGGACGTGCTTGTGCACAAAGAAGTGTGCCATCTGTAGCAGGCAGCAGTCATAGATGAAGGTATTCATATCCATCTGAGGAGCTCTGTGCTGCGGATGCACTGCGTCATAAACACAGACCTGAACTGCGTGTTGTCGTGGACAGTCAGTGGGCTTGGTGAAGGCAGTGCTCAGTATCAGTCCCCATCAGTTTGGCAGTCCTATGTAGAAACCAGATTTATGAATTAATATAATAAAAAATACATTAATGATGGTGCGGTAAAGGGATAAAAGCTTAAAGTAACATACTTTCTAATGGAGATTGGTGGGGGCGCCCATCAGCACACTCTAATGGTAACATGTAAAGAGCAGTAAGCAGTGTGGTGATCACGGCTGCTACAGTTATGTCATAGATGGAGGATAACGGCACGAGCTTCAGGCCTAAAGAGTAAACCTTCTTAACACTGAGATCCAGCTTTACTCTGCTCAGATCTACTCGGCCTTCAGCTGGTTATCCGTGTCCTCGGCGCCGTCACAAATCCTCCGATCTTATCCGATGTGCGTAGCAACACGTGGACAGGTTTAACAGGATTCGCTGGCACTCTGTTACCTTTGAATTGTCCCTCGAGTACTTTACACCTTCAATGTAAACCCAGCTCTTCAAAGCTGCTTAAATGTGGTCATAAAATAATACGAGTTTGCAAACTGCTTTTGACATTTTGCATTTTAGACGCATTTAAATGCTATGCAGGAGTTAGATGATACATGCTGAATGAGGCATTAAAGGTTGCTGGATGACCTCTGGCAGCAGAGCTCTGGTAGCTGCTCTTTCTTGCAGTGTCCTCTCAGCAGCTCCACACTTGGCTGTCAATGAAAGGCCTCAGGCAGCCAGAGACACGGTGTGTGTGTGTCCAGTATAAAGACTAAAGTGAACTATGACAGATACACAACAGCCGGATGGCCCCCCCCCCCCCCTGAGCAGCTTGCAGGGCTGTTTTAAATTCAGATAAAAGCAGGCTGAAGTGTCCTTCCATACAGTTTGAGGTCTGACCTTTGACCCTGAACCGTGCCTGCTGCATGGCAGCATGATGACATCAGCAGAAGTGGATGTTGCTGTCAGTGGAGGGCCGTTTGTAACTGTGCTGTCTGAACAGGAGAAGACCACACTGGCTTCACCTGGTCACACAGAACATGGAGCTGTTCCACCTGCTGATGATGGGGCTCCTCCCCTCTGACCTCACTGTGTTTCACTTTGCTTCAGTGACAGAAACCTTTTCTCCACTAGGACAGGTGCGTCTGATATCACACATAACCAACGAGAAACCCATCCAGACTAGAGGCGGCGTCCTTTCTTTCACCCTTTCAAAGACCTGTTTGAGATTTAAAGCTTGGTTCACTGGCTGGAATTAGGCCTAGCTTAGGGCTTTAAGGTACTTGCTATAGGAAATCTGAACACAGTAATAGAAATGTCTTCCGTGGTTTAGTTTGCTATATTTAGTTATTTTTAATTTGGAGCTGAAGTGAAGAGATTGTTTCCTCAGTGGGTTTCCTGGTTTCAGTTTGACCTCTTTCAGTGCTGATATGGATGCTGTTTGTCAGTGTGACACTACAGAAGTGCAGTTATTTCAGTACAAACAGCACTTTGTGTCTCAGACTGTCTCATGAAGCATGCAGCAGAACCTCCCCGTGCTGCTTCTTACAACTGTGACCAAGTTGTCGGTTTTTCTTTAATTTCTAAAGTCTAGTTTTAGTTTTAATTTTGGTTTAGAAGATGGTTTTATTGCCACCCTTGGATTTAGTTTCGTTTCAGTTGACTGAAAAACCTTACACAGAGGGGGCGGCAGCAGGCGCTCTAACTTGTAGCCTAAATATGTGCACCACCCATCCGGACCACCTCAGACATGGCACTGCGCTTGCTCAGATCCCCAGACGTTAGGTTTAAGGTGGGCTGGACGGTGGTGGAGATCAGCAAACAAGTGATGGATTAAAAACTGGGGAATCTCAGTTTATTCCTGCACTTACACATGACACATGATTAGCACTGATTCTGATGTGGATTGTGGATGGATACAATTTGAAATGGTGCATAAAACATCCCAAGAAGTGCAAAGGTGTTTGTGGATGTTCGTACAGCATTACCCGTTTCAGGTGTGGTACGTAGCACTTGGATTCAGTGAGGAAAGACCGAATGAATGATGGGAAATGGGTTTTGTAGGGCACATTGTATGAAGCGTTTACACACACAAAGCTGGAATGTGTGGCAGGAAAAATAAGAAAATGAGTAAACTGACGTGTGTGTGTGTGTGTGTGACGACGGTTTGGCGGCGTGGTGGTGACAGCTGACCGCGCGCAGTAATGAATGCATCTTCACTCTGATTGTCTGCTCGGTGCTAAACATATCTGGAACTTCCTGTCATTGCAGTGCCACTTCCTGCTGCATTTTTTGTGTGTGTGTGTGTGTGTGTGTGTGTCTGTGCGTGTTAACGAGGGCATTGTCTTTTTTCGCTCTTCCCCTCCTTCCCACCAACCTTGCATGTATGTCCATTTGTTTTTGTGTAATGTATCTCCTCCTCCCTCTCTGTCTTCACACTCATTTAGTGTGTGTGTGTGTGTGTGTGTGTGTGTGTGTGTGTGTGTGTGTGTCGGTTAGAGGGGGTTGGTATTGGGCAGTCTGGGGGAGAGGGAGGGGGAGCTGGCTGAGGGAAAGTACAGGGGGCTGAAGGGTGCCATTATCCACGAGGCTCAATGGGCGCTTTGTGCCGGTGACCACAGTGGGACGACGGGGGAGAGGGGCAGGGCGGCGAGCAGCACCCTGTCATAATGTTTATGAACGCACAGTGCAGGAGGTGTGGAGGAAGGAGGCGCGTGCGTGAAGTTGACTCATAAACTTTCATTTTCATGCGTTCATTTCATTTGTGCTTTTCTTTATTTCACTCATATAAACTGTGACTGCCATAGAGACTCATTAAATATGACCAGAGATTCGACTGAGGTGAGCCCACCTGCTGTTAAGCCTCTCTGTATGAGGGGCAGCCATTCAGAATAAAGCTGGCTTAAAGAGGGAGGAGCTAAAACAGCTAATTTCCAACAGAATGTAAGATGATTTGAAACAAGTGATTATTTTGTGGCGTGAGTCATGCAAAGCTGCTCGAGACAAATGCAAGATCAAACATAAAGAACTGGAGATGAGCAGAAGAGGTCCCGTTTTGAGTCGTAGTTTACATTTTGGATTGTGTGTTATCTTCCAAGCGCACTGATTTCTCATTGAATTTTCTGTCATATAAATATAAATAGTGCTAGTGATGGGTGCTCATATTGAATAACGGGGTCAGTGTATGTACGAGGAATCCCAGTCAAAGCTCAGACTGCTCTAAACAGTTTTCCAGTCTTGGCTGGTGACGGGAATATCCCTAATATGGTCATCTCGTGCACACACCTCTGACAGCGAGCGCAGGAGCCCCGCCCATGTGCTGTTCAGTCCTTCTGTCTGCAAGCGACAGCCAATCAGATGAAAGGTTGCTTAACCGGGAGGAGCTAAAAGTGCATGTTTGAGGATGAATTGAGAGGTTGCATCAAGGCCCAGCATGAGTTAAGTACCTTTTTTAAGTGTGAATCATGCAAAGCTGCTCTAGTGGAGTCCAGAATGAGCAGAAGAGGTCCACGTTAAGAAGCTGCATCCACGTAATCCCTCGATCACTGTGATGATGGTTTTTTTTATCGTTACTCAGCACAAACACAGGAGAAGTGGTGCTGCTGTGCTTCCCTTTTGTTTTATTTTCAAACTGCTGATGGGAAAACGTTCCCGTCACCTTCACTTCTCATAATGGTCCGTTCCTCTTAAAGCTATATCTACATTTCCAGTGGCTTCATGCTGCTTGTAACCCTGTAATTGATGTACTTGAGAGCTCTAAGAAGCAATCTTTGTGTTGAAGAATGAAAAACTGTCTCAGTCTGCTGCGAGTGTGGATGCTCGACCTTCATGTATTTCAGTCTCTTGGCATTTTTAGGCACTTCCCTGACTTACATAACAAGTCACGTAACAGTGGATGCCTCAGTGTGCTTGACACTCTGATGATGTGCTGCAGCTGAGATATTTGGCGAGTGGTGTGACAAAAGCTCGTTTTTAAAAGAAAACAGAAAAATCGGCGGTGGCGGCGGCGGCGGCGGTGCACGGTCCCGTGCCCACCTCGGTGCCACGAGCTCGAGATAAAATGATTACAAACACATTTGTAAAGAATGCTGGCTAACCAGAAACACACATACATGGTTTACTAAAGGCAGTTGTGTGTGATTTGCTCTGTGGGTCTTCACCCAGATGTGTGTGTGTGTGTGTGTGTGTGTGTGTGTGTGTGTGTGGCATCAGGGATGTTTAGTGTAACACCTGGCTGGTTTGCAGGTAGATCAGAGGCTGTCGGGGGTGCGGTGTGATCAGCTATAACACGTCTGGAGCATCATGTGTTTTTCTTAAATGCCAACTCTGCATTTTCATGTGTGACATGAAAGTTTGGACACACACACACACTAACACATTCAAATAAATGTGTAAGCGTGTGTGTGTGTGTGTGTGTGTGTCCAGACTGGTGCTGTAGTTAAGCTTTCATGTTGTTTCCGCCCCTTTTCTCCCTCCACTTCCTGTCTTATCAAAGTGACTCCCTGACCCCCTTCCTGCCCATTGAATTTCATTTTCTTTCATTCTCTATTGAACGTGGTTTATTATCATAACAGCTGCAGAAAGCTTTTGACCCAGGTTGCGAGTAACGCCGTTTGTCACCGTTTGCTCTCGTGCAGACGTTCACGGCGTGGTGCAACTCCCACCTGCGGAAAGCCGGCACGCAGATCGAAAACATCGAAGAGGACTTCAGGGATGGACTCAAACTCATGCTGCTGCTCGAGGTCATCTCCGGTGAGTCACCTTACGACCTCGACAATCTGGAGTCACCAGAAAATTAGGCCGGGTGTAAAAGTTTTTAATTAAGTGCCTGTAATAATGAAGTGTGTTTGGACTGAGTCATACAGAAGCCGCAGGAAAAGCCGTCCAGCCCACCACACGCTCGCGCAACTCGAGGGGAAAAATATTTTCAGATGTGGATGAAGCACATCTCCGTCCCCTCTGGGGTGTAGCCGCCCAGTTTCCGACCTCAGTATTGATCACAGGCGTTTAAGGACACAGTGGGAACTCTGGGCTGCGCAGGCTGAGGGTTTGCATGTTTAATTGCAGGTTGTAGCTGTTTGTGTTAGTGCTGCTGTCATCCAATAATGACATTTGGCCCTGGATGTGGCTTTCTTAGGGTTAGAGTTTTGAGTGAAGTCAGTGTTGCTGCTGTAACTCTGCCGAGCCTGTGGAAACGTGCTCCGCTCTCAAAACCTCAGCTGCAGCTAACTGCCTCTTTTCTGTGTGTGTGTGTGTGTGTGTGTGTGTGTGTGTGTGTGTGTGTGTGTGTGTGCGTGCGTGCGCGCGCAGGTGAACGGTTACCCAAACCTGAGCGAGGAAAGATGAGAGTCCACAAGATCAACAATGTAAACAAAGCCCTGGACTTCATCGCCAGCAAGGGAGTCAAGCTGGTGTCCATCGGAGCTGAGGGTAAGCGTTGATTCACAGATGCACATCACTGCCCGCATGAGTGTGACGGTAGAACCTTTACAAACTCAGACCCGGTTCCCTCAAATGTTTGAAACTGTGGCTCAGAGAAAATTCATGTTGATTTTATACTCGGCGCTGCGCTTTGGCTCATTAATGGCCGTCAGATGGGATGCGTGAGAGAACACTGAGCTGCAGCAACATGCGGTAAAACCAATCAGCCTTTCAATGCACATCTACCATCTCAGCTTTGTTTTTCAGTGCTTTCTAGCAAAACCGTGTTTACGGAGCTGTAATCTTTATTTTGCTCCCTGCAGACGGGGTCAGACTGTGAAGTGCAGGTGCAGTTTGTGCGGGTCCTCCTCCACCTGTTTGTCATTTTGTGTTTGGCTGAGTGTTTTGCTCCTAATTTGCATCAAAAGTGCTGAGTTTGAATGCCCAGAACGATGTTGGGAAATGCTGTGCATTTATTTAAAGATGCCTCATCTCCCTGATGAGGCATTTGAAAAATAAAAAAATAAGGTGGTCAGGTGGGAACTTTCAGATTTGATTGATTTTTAGTGAGCAGAGAGGCTGCCTTCAGTGGTCACAGTTCACTTCTGCCAAAATAACGTTTAGAAAGTGTTTCACAATAATCGCAGCTTCATTTACCGAGCTGGTCCAGCTCTGCTCATCCCACGAGAGCGCTGAACAAATGCTACACTAATTCACGTACGGGGTACAAACACCTGCCGTCACGCGGCTGAAGTTGTTATGAACGTCGCCGGGGCGCGTACGGCACCGCGGCGGGCCGAAGCACTTCCTGTGTCAGCTCCTAATTAGCTCCACGGGGGTGGGGACAGAGCGGCCGCCATCTTTAGCTTTTCACAATTCTCAGATTTCTTTTCAGCAGTTTTTTTCCTCTGATTATATCTTCTGCCATTAGTTGGCGCTCTTTTCTAAGCAGACGTTTTATCACCAAGCTTCTGCTCATAAACACACTTCATTGATTTTCCACATCAGTGTGAGAGCGGGAACTACAGTGAGACACGTGTCTGCCATCCTGCTGAGGATGGAGCTCGACAACTGTATCCAACACAGGAGTGTGTGTGTGTGTGTGTGTGTGTGTGTGTGTGTGTGTGCTAGCTGCAGGATGGTGACCTTTCTCCTACTATCAGGGCAACCATGACATTCCTGCAGCATGACGCTGCTGATGCTGTGACCGTTGAACACAAAATGTGACACACACACACACACACACACACACACTGCACGCTGTAAACACACTCTTTGGCTTTCTGTGAAAGCAGCAGCCCGCTGGAGGAAACGGAGAGAAATGCAATTGTAGCAGATGGAAGAGGGAAAACTGAGCCGGGAGGTTCGTTCAAAGGGAAATGTGGTTCCAGACTTTTAAACCTCGGTGCCCCCTCCTCTCAGTGGTTGTGCTGCAGTTGTTTGCGTTGCACCTGAGTGGCCAAATAAATCACACGGAGGAGGAAAACAAGGCACGTCCGATTTAATTGATCTAAAAGTGTAGGCGTGAACACATTTGTGCAGTTTGCTGCCGAAAGTGAAAGAGCAGAGTTGGTTTGTGGGTGGAGCCTCATGCTGAGAGGAGAGAGAATTGAGCTTGAATTGGAATTTAATATTTAGATGAGCTGAAAGTTGAAGGAGGAGATTAAAGCCACCAAGGACCAACTCCCAGCTGAGAGCCAGTGTGAGATGAAGCCGGTGAAAGCATGAAAAGACCGAAAAAACCTCTGAGAATGTCGGAGGTATGAGTGGAATCTGCATGCCTGCTTTATTACTGTAAGCCATCATCATGCTGTTAACCTGCCAGACGTCACGATGGAGATAAAACTCATAACGATGTTCTTTGTTCACCTTAAATGTGCTGTTAGAAGTTCTACTGTCAGATATGCATGCAGGACTGAAATGATCTGTCCTTTTTCCAGTGATTCCATCCTCACTGTTGAACCTGTACAGCGCGCTACACGGTCATTAAAGGCGTCTTTGCCAGTAAAAAGTGGTCTCTCCCAAGGTTTCACTGATTTTTATGAAAGAAATCTTTGTCAGAGCATCACACTTCCCCTGGAAACGCTGGAGCCTCAGCAGCCGTTAGACATTAAGTGTAGTTGTGAGTGGGTGTGTTGGCATTATTAAACAGAGTAGCAGATGTAGGATTGTAAAAACTGCAGTGATAGACAAGAATGATGGTCCTGGAGGTGTAACAAAGAGACATGATGATTGACTAAGGTGTGTGTGTGTGTGTGTCATAGAAATCGTGGATGGGAACACCAAGATGACCCTGGGAATGATCTGGACCATCATCCTCCGCTTTGCCATCCAGGACATCTCTGTAGAAGGTACAGCTCTGTGTGATTCACATGCATGAAAGGATGCTGCTGCTTCCCCTCTATTTTCTGCCCATCACTTAAAAAGAACTGTATCTCTAAACTCCCAGCCAGGGTTTCAGGATTAATTAGCTGACAAAGCCCAGCTGGGAATGTGGCATTAGACGAGTAGAGTACATATCAAAGATGTGCTTACCCATCTGCCATTATGAACCCATAAAGTGAGCGTTATTGATGTTTTTTGCAACCAAGAAGGGACCGGAGGCTTAGTTTGAACTAATGCCGGCGACCTGCCATCCATAGGCTGTATGCATGCTCTGCAGAGATGCAGATACCTGCTGATTAGGGCTAAACTATAAACAAAAAATAAACCTAGAGCACAGGCTGAAACTTACAGCAGCTCATATTACCTGCAATTTTTAATGCTCCAAAAGGCACCAACACCAAAGCTAGAGTCCAGAGCTCTAGTTTAGGGACTCCAGCTGGCAAAGGTGAGGTGTAGTTGAGGGTAGTGGTGCTGGCGTTCACCTGTGACTCAAAGCCTTAGCTTCAGGCCTGAAAACAATGTAAACGGTTTCAGAATGAGTTGTATAAAATTTCACCCGCTGTACCTTTGTTATTAATGGGAAATTTGGCTAACGAGTGCGAAGCCGTTTTTGTAGCAGGCTGTAAAAAATGTTATTTCATTGTAACGTGGAAGTCTGTGAGGACTGACTCACGCTCAGAGCCAGCTTAGAGGAACTGCACGGCACGTCTGCACTGGCTTCATTTAAGGTTGCTGCTTAAACACACTCCCATACAGATGTCCAGGCTTTACACACACACACACACACACACACACACACACACACACACACACACACACACACACACACACACACACACA
>JAVDPK010000483.1:349367-363217 GCA_034780415.1 Cichlasoma orientale | reverse complement strand
CGCCGCGGGGGGGGGGGGGGGTTTGCTCTCTGGACTTCTATAAACACCATATTTTCAATTCAAAGCTTTATTGTTGTTGTGCACAGTACAGTGAAAGTGTGTTCCTCTGAGGCGCTGCACAAAGACAGAAACAGACAATGGCAACAATAAAAACACAGATTCTACTTAGTTGAATAATAGAAGCGAGAACAATAAGGAGCAGCACTGGATGATTGCAGAGCAGAATAATGGAGGCCGCACAGACTGTCGCATGGAAGAACCGACTGTTCTAAAGGCAGTTGTGTATCCACGGAGACGCCGTGCAGGATATTCTTGTGACTGTAACTGTCACACGCTGCCAAACAGAGCTCCGGTCTTTGGGTCATCTCCTCTGTATGTGCTGAAGGTCCACAGCTCAACAAACATAACACACCTCAGAGTAAAGCACGCGCACACGCCGCCATGTTCACGACAACTCGCACAATCCCCGCGTCTTTATATCAGAACCTACTGTGGAGATATCAGCGAATTAATTTTCAGCTTCAAACCATCTATTTCTATAATGAAGTCAAATTATTATTATAATGATGATTCAGCCCATAATGGGTCTGTCATGGATTTGATCCAGTCTTCTCCTCGTTTGCGTGTCTGTGTGCGTTTGATATTGTGTGTGTGTGTGACAGGTTCAGCTTTTAGCTTGTGAATTGTTTGCATCCGATCGCTGACTGCTGGGAGAGTTTGTGCCAAACTTTGAATTATTAGAAACAAACTTTCAGATTCGCTGTTTTTACCAGCATCACAATTTATTCAGTCGCACAAACTGCACACAGTCCAGGTCACGTGGAGCCTTTTCATCAGCGTGCCGTCCACCTGCACTTCGCTTAGAAACAGATTGTTTAAGCTCGTCTATGAAGACACAGCTGACCGCGGCTTCCCCCTCTACTCTCAGACCTTTGTGATGTCATAGAGAGAGGACGTGTTCAACCGAGCCGTTTGGCCCGAAGAACAGCTGAAACCCAGTAAAGGCGACAGTAGAGGCAGTTTCACGTATCAGAAAGTAGAAGTAAAATATTTTGGCCGCTTTAACTGAGAGGTCACCTGAAGAGTTTGTTTGAGGAGGCTTAAACAATGTTCTCATCCTTACAAACAAGATTTGAGACCTCAGCGCAGCACGACCTGCTGACATCAGTCACCTGCTCAGGTGGTCAATCACATGGTCAATAAACTGACTTCATTCAGCGGTTCATGTGTTTGTGTCCCACACGTGACCTTGTGGCTCCAGTGTCTCTTCCAGAGAACTCCTCTGCTCCGCCTCTTTTCCTGGTGATAGGAGGAGCTTGAAGCTGTGGAACTAACGAGGGGGGGCACCCGCTGTCCCCCCCACCTGACTCACCTTTCTCTCACATCCTGCAGGGGGCGATCAAAGTGTGGCTTTGGGTAGCTTTGGCTTCACTCTCTCTCTCTCTCTCTGTTCTGCTGGTGCTGTGTAGACATCGTGGGCACACTGAGGCCAGATGAGAAGGCCATAATGACCTATGTTTCCTGCTTCTATCACGCCTTCTCTGGCGCACAGAAGGTGAGCTCCTCACATGTCAGACTCACATTAACACGTCAGCGCTGCAAAGAAAAACTGCATCAAAGTTTCCATCATTCAGAAATGTATTCACGATGTAACGTTTTTAGTGCAGAGTGAGAAACAGTCCAGTTTGAGGAAGGTGCTGGAATGCTCTCACATGCACAGAGCAGCACCGTGATGGCAACTCTGGGGAAAAAATAACAAACCTTTTTTGATGCTTCTGTTTCGGGTCTGTGGACATCAGCTATGTTTCCCTCAGAATGCTCCAGACTTTATGGCCTGGATTTAAACTCTTGTTTGTGCTCTGATCATCTGCAGTGGATGCATTCCATGCATGCTTTCGTGGGCGATTTTTGGCATTAAATTTCTTTGAGCTTCCACTGAGATCATGCACAGATTGTGATTTTTGGAATATCTCAGCTGGAGCATAAAATACATTTTATATTCCAAGAAGCATCATTGTGCTGATGTGGTTTGAGAAACCAGAGCAGTTTGGATTCATCGCTGTGGGAAACATTAGCTGATGTCTCGAGTTTCCTCTTCAGCTATTAACACTTTTCACTTTTCTTTGTAATACATGTTGTGTATATATAATATGACTTATTGTGTATTATTTTCTGTTTAAAGTATAACCTTTAAGCTTATTGGAAGTGTGTGATGGAACACATCAAAAGCAGATGTTTTGTTGTAAATAAGAGCTTGAATCAAACTCTGCACTGTTTTGTATTTCAGTGGTGCAGTAGTGTAATATCCCTGCAGACGCACTGATGTGGACTGCAGCGCTACGCGAACCTGTAACTACATGCACTGATTCCCAGGCTTTGAAGGGAGATGCATGGAGTTCTAAAATATACACAGTCTGATTTTGGCACATTGAACTAACCATCAAAAGCTGGAGCATGTTTTTAGTAGTCATATAGAGCCCTGGTTTGACACACAGTTTCTGCATCATTTTAATGACGTGTGCCTAAACTTGGATCGACGTGCCTCCGTCACTGCCTGTGTGTGGAGTGTGTTCACAGAGATTTGAGAGAAGCAGCTGTGACGAAAGGCCAGGCTGAGATACTAATGAGCAGCAGTACACACTGATTTAGTGACTTTATTGTGAAGCTTTGAGTGCAGAGAGTAGACTGAGAGTTTCATCCAGTCACGTTGCGCGCTGCTCATCGCTCTTCTTCCTAATAGGCCGAGACGGCTGCAAATCGAATCTGCAAAGTGCTGGCCGTCAACCAGGAGAACGAGCAGATGATGGAGGACTACGAGAAACTGGCCAGTGACGTGAGTGCTGAGGCGTGGAGTCTCTTCCTTACGTGACAGATTCTGTAGAAAGGAAGACGACCCGTTTCTGTCCTGTTCTCAGCACGTTCTCCTCTTTGCCTTCAGCTCCTGGAGTGGATCCGTCGGACCATCCCCTGGCTGGAGAACCGAACCCAAGAGAAGACTGTAAATGACATGCAGGTGAAACAGGAGGACTTCAGAGACTACCGCTGTGTGCACAAACCACCCAAGGTATAGAGAGCTGTTGTAATAGAAAGTGTAACATCATTTGTCTTATCCAGTGTGCAACATTTGTTTTCCTCCAAAATGAATGCTAGCAGCTCCGCAGCATTTAAAATCTAAGCTTTTTATTATTGTTTCTACACTTTGGTGTGAGCCCCATTAGCTCCCACAGCGTGGCTGCTCGTCTCCCTGAGGCCCTCTGGGCTCATCAGTGTTCGTCCCTCTGGATAAAAACCATTAAGACGATTTTCTCACGTCACTCCGACCTCTGTCCTTCGCCTTGGGTGTATTTTATCGTAACCGTTAAACTCGGCAGGTGTTGCGTGCTGTGTGTTCATTGGCCAGTTATTATAGTGTCTGAGTTGCAGCACAAACTGATTTCCTGTCTCAAGATTTGTTTCCAAATCAGCATCAATGCATTTAGTTTATAATGTGAACACTCTGATGCTATAACTCTGATATGGTTATTTCTGAAGTCCCTTAAGCCTGCATTCTTTCTAATGGCCAGCAGAGGCCGCTGCTCTGGTTTAGTTATACAGACAGAGCCTTTGGGCTTCTTTGCTCTGTGACCTCAGTAAACATCTGAGGGGTTTGTGCTCTTGCTAGTTTCAAAAGGAATTTGAACAAAAGTTGTTGCATGAGGATTTCCTGCATCTGTCTTTGTGGCAGCTGAGTCAGTCTGCTTGCCCGCTCTGTCCAGTAAGGGTGCAGAGGGTGCTCAGGGTTATCCACCATGGCCTTCCTAAGCAGGTTATTCAGTGTGGTGTCACCAGCTGTGATGCTGCTCCCCCAGCAGACCACAGCAGAGTACACTGGACTCATCACAATGACTCCTGTGTGGAGCTCTGTGCTGCACGTCACGGAGCACTGCCCCCTCTCTCACTGCTGTGGACGCTCACTGACGCTTCCCTTCTCGGTAGCTGCAGCTGGATTGTATTAAATACATTTAAGAGATCGAGTGATCCTCGCCGTGCAGTCATGTGTGTTTTGTGAATTATGGTGAAGATTGGAGTCAAAATATGATGAAGCAGAGTGTTTGTGTTGGGCCTGCCTTGTGTTTATGAAGTGACAGTGAAAGAGCTCATCTCAGAGCGGCTGCACTCATCTTTTATATCCAGGCCGTGGTTTGCAGCTTCAGTATGAAGCGTGTGCCTCGACCCTCCTGACGATTATGCTACTCAGGATGTAACTTTTTCACCGGCTTGCTTTTGGTTTTCCTCTGCGGGATCTGTTCACTGAGCTGTTCCTGTCTGCAGGTCCAAGAGAAATGCCAGCTGGAGATCAGCTTCAACACTCTGCAGACTAAACTGAGACTCAGCAACAGACCTGCCTTCATGCCATCAGAAGGACGCATGGTGTCGGTATGTAACTCCTTTAAAGATGATGACAAAGTGGACACAAGCAGCGTGCACCAAACTAACAGAGGAGGCCAGAGCAGTCATCTCCCCACACAGTGTTTTATAGTGTTACTTTTCTGTCACATGGCTAACAAGCATGTCTGATCTCCTGCTGTTCGCTCTCAGGACATCAACAAAGCGTGGCACAATCTGGAGGGAGCGGAAAAAGGCTACGAGGAATGGCTCCTCAGCGAGATCCGACGTCTGGAGAGACTGGAACATCTGGCTGTGAAGTTCCACCAGAAGTGCGCCATCCATGAGTCCTGGACCGATGGTACGTAACCGCCGTCTCACACGTTCCTGCTGCAGAGGTCGGGCTGTCCTCACTATGATACTAAAACGCTCTCAAAGCACAAATCTGTCACATGTGCTCTGAATAAACGAGTGTTTGCGTGTGCAGGTAAGGAGGCCATGCTTACCCAGAAAGACTACGAGACGTGCACCCTGTCAGAAGTCAAGGCGCTGCTCCGGAAGCACGAGGCCTTTGAGAGTGACCTGGCGGCCCATCAGGACAGAGTGGAGCAGATCGCCGCCATTGCACAGGAACTCAAGTAAGGAGGGAAACTCGAAGCTCTTTGCAGACGAGGAACCTGTAACATCAGCATACTTCCCTTTCTTCTACCTTCATGTTCCTCATGGCTCCATTCACACATACCAACAACATGCAGCGCTCGAGCAGTGCTGCGTGCAAAGCAGGTCAGACTGTCTCACGTTGGTGGCTCTATTTTGAGGCCACATCCTTTCCTGCAGGTTTGTAGTCAGACAGTAATTAAAGTGAAGCATGCTGCCTGCGCCTCAGTGTGAGGGTTCATCTGTTTGAGGGCAAATGCACAACAGCATTCGCTGCGAGCTCCTGATGCTTCTCGTCTCCGTGTCAGGGTTCATTTATTCTCGGTAATGAAGTCGCTTTGGAAACGTCTTCGGAAACACTTACTGATGCTCTGTGCTGCTGCCTGATGCTGCTGGCACGTAATAAACGTTTCCAGTAGATCATTTCTGGGAATTCGGCACACGTTTGCATCCTCAGAGGCTCTGCTGGCGGACACGCTCTAGAAAACCTAACTTCTTTTCTCCAAACTCAGATTATCTTCATGACTTTAACATCATCTCAGTTATATTTAACATTTCGATCAGAAACAGTAAATTATGGAGCAACGTGAGTGAAGGAGAACGAGAGCACACCACTGATGATGATGATGATGATGATGACAATATTGAGAAGAAGCAGAGAGAACAGAAAGTAAATAATTCATTGAAGATAAAGATGGGGGGGGGGGCGCTAAGGTGCAGACAGGGAAAACTATGACCCGGAACACCGGGAATGGCGCCGGGTGATCCTCATTAAGAGCAGGGCGGGTCATTAGAACTTCATCCTGTGTGTGACTGCCTTCATTCACACTTCTGGTTCTGAACGTATGTCAGACTGAAGGTGCAGCTTTAACAGACATGTGACCACATGGTCACATGGTGTCAGCAGAAAGGAGTGCGTGTCTGAAAGCGATCATCAGAAGTGCTCTTCGGTGCATTTGTTGAACCTCTCTTCTGTGTGTGTGTGTGTGTGTGTGTTCCAGTGAACTGGACTACTACGACGCCGCCAGCGTCAACGCTCGCTGTCAGAAGATCTGTGATCAGTGGGACGTCCTGGGAGCCCTCACCCACAAGCGTAAAGAGTCGCTGGAGGTACGACTCGGTCCGCCCGTCTGTGCAGCGCCTGAAACGATGGCTGTGGACTTTTGTAGGATCGTGCTGAACTGATCTGAAGTGTTTTTTCATGATAGTATGAAGTGCATCTTTCTCTGTAGTGATGCTTTGTGGAAGTGAACAGCTTCCCCGACATACAGCTATCCCGTGTGTTTGCTCACATTCATCACACTTGCTGTTTTCCACTTACCTGTTAAATGTAAAGTGTTCTTGTAACGGTGCTAAATGGTGCGAGGCAGCTTGTTGGGGTGTAACGAGCCTCTGCTCTTCATCTCTTTACCAGAGCTTCATTAATAACTCCAGTCCAGCAGCTCTATCATGTGATCTCTTTATTCAGGCACAATTCTTAGAGTCTGTGAGAGTGAACACATGCTCTTATTAAAGGTGGTAAGGTTCGGTATCAGCTGTGAACAGTGAAATGTATTTCATTAAGGCCGCCGTCTGTTTTCCTGCCCACAGAGGACAGAGAAGCAGCTGGAGTCCATAGATGAGCTTTACCTGGAGTACGCCAAGAGAGCGGCGCCATTCAACAACTGGATGGAGGGAGCTATGGAGGATCTGCAGGACATGTTCATTGTCCACAATATTGAGGAGATCCAGGTATCTGGGAAGCAGTCGACTGGTGGATAAATGGGTGCAGGATATGAAACGTAGTGCTGAGGTCCAGAAATGTGCCAAAGACAAGTTCCAGTGTTGCATTTAAACCTGCAGAGTCGCGTTTATTTCAACAAAGGAAATCAGTAATAAGCAGCTGAAGGAGGTGAAATCTAAATGTTTGCTCCTCCTCCTCCTCTCAGGGTCTGATCACAGCGCACGAGCAGTTCAAGTCGACCCTGCCGGAGGCCAACAAGGAGCGGGAGGCCATCCAGTCCATCCAGGCCGAGGTGCAGAAGATCGCTCAGAGCAACGGCATCAAGCTGAGCGGAGGAAACCCGTACACCACCATCACGCCCGAGAGCATCAACAGCAAGTGGGAACAGGTGAGCCGCAGCCTCGGCTTTCTAATGCTCAGAAGAGGGTTCAGCTCTTTGCCTGCTGGATTTATTCATGAAGTGGGGAGAGGAACTACTCCGCAGCAAACTGCTCAACAAATCCTGATGCGTTTTAGTCCAAACGCTGCCCGGCACAGGCAGAGCGCCCTCACATGGTCTCTGGAAGCCCAGTGATCGAATGTTTTCTGCAGCTGGTGTGGGTGTGGGTGGGTGTGGGTGCGCTTGTTTCTAATCCTTCTTTGTATTTGCAGGCCATGGCTATGGTGCCACAGCGGGACGACGCCCTGCAGGAAGAGCTGAACAAGCAGAACTCCAACGACGATCTGAGAGCCAAGTTCGCCACTCAGGCCAACGCGGTCGGCGGCTACATCCAGGAGAAAATGGAGGTAACGGATCAGCCCACACGGTCAGCATCGTCTCGAGGTTTCTCGTGTTTGCTCAGGTGTGCGCAGTTTCAGCTGGCAGACGGGCGCTATGAAACGGCGAGCTCGCAGAACAAAGGTGGGACGGGTTTAGCAGTTTTGGTGAGGAGACTTGCCCACAGTCTGGAGAGCACTTCTCTACATGCTGAGCTGTAGATCGGGTCTGTCGCTGTGCGCTGCATGACCTGAAGATGAACTGTCATAATCCAGGAACCTTAAATGGAAAACCTTCAGCATCCATTTGGAAACCTTTATTTAGAAGAACGATCTAAGTGTAATAAAAGCTGCATGTGTAAGGAACAGTTCCATTCCTTTATCACGTCTCTTCAGTTTGCTTCTTTCACTTTTTGATCAGTTTTCGTTAGTCGCAGTGTTTTATTTTGGAGGGTATTGTGTGGGGCTTAGAGCAGGTATTATAGTAGCTGGCAGTGAGCTCACAGTCACGGATCAGAAAGCCTGATTCTGGTTGTGTTGACAGATTTTATCGCACTGCCACCTCTGAACCGCTGTTCTGCCATAACGTGTCTCTCGATGTCTCGGGCATCCAAGTGCTTTGGAGAAAATGCCGATCACTTTAAAGCTGCGTCTCCTGCACTCGGGTTTTAAACGGAGCTGCTGCAAGTTGTCGTGTGTGTCTGAGCGCTTGTTGTTAGCTGTGACACATTCATCAGCACAGCTGTGATCGCAGCCTTTAGGATGCATCTCGCCGAGTCGCTTCTTTTTGTGTGCTTAAGCCGCAGCGCCGGGTCTTAGACGTGCCGACGCCGGTCACGGTTTAAGTTTCGGTTTTTATGTATGAAAATAGGTTTGACTGCCTGCGTGTCAGTGTTTGTGAAACGTGTGTGTTTGTGTTGGCAGGAAATTGGCAGGATATCCATTGAGATGAACGGCACCCTGGAGGACCAGCTGACCAACCTGAGGCAGTACCAGAAGAACATCATGTCCTACATGCCTGAAATTAACAAGCTGGAGGGACACCACCAACAAATTCAGGAGGCGCTCATCTTTGACAACCAGTACACTTCATACACGATGGAGGTAACGACAAACACGCAGAGCCTTCACACATCAATCCAGCCAGTCGTCAGTGTGGTGTGGTGCTGATCACTGATCAGTTCCACTTCTTGTTACTAAGTAACAGGATTAGTTTGTATCAACATGTCCTCCATTTTTAACCCCTCTGTGTCTTCTTCCTTTCTACCCCCCAGCACCTGCGGGTGGGCTGGGAGCAGCTGCTGACCACCATCGCCAGAACCATCAACGAGGTCGAGAACCAGATCCTGACGCGTGACGCTAAGGGCATCAGCCAGGAGCAGCTGTACGAGTACCGTGCCTCCTTCAACCACTTTGACAAGGTCGGGGCCCGAGCTCTGTTCTCACTGCTCCTTCACTTATATTAAAACTGTCAGTACTGCAGTTCCTGTCAGGAGTGTCAGTGTTGGGGGCTCAGCGAGCCTAAAATGACCTTTAAATGCTTCGTGATTGTTTTTATCTCATGGAGCAGAAAAACTGATCTCCCCCCCCCCCCCCACAAGTGTTACTGCCATTTCATTTAGCTCTTAACTTACATAATGTTCCACAATAGTATAATCATTAGCATTTGGGTAATATTACATGTTCTGTCAGAGCTAATTGTGCTAGTTGGACCTTCTGAATGTGAGGATCTGGCCTGTTTTCTGTATTTATGTCTAATGTGAATGTTTAGACCATAGATGGGGGTGAGAGAGGAGCCAGACGCGTGAGTACTGATCCAGATGTGTTACACAGGCGAGCACAGAGTGTGAGCGAGTGCATCAGTGTATTAAAGGCACGGTTGGTGACTTTAGCTGAGACGGTGAAGAGGGAGGAAATGTGGGCACCCAGTTAGCAAAGGGGTTGCACTTGGCCCCGCCCCCCGCCATGCAGACCTGATCGGTCTGATGCTGCAGAAGCTTTGTGGTTCCTAAACATGATGATTCAAAGATGAGGAGGCCACCGCCATCACTACCATGTCACACCACTGTGTGTGTGTGTGTGTGTGTGTGTGTGTGTGTGTGTGTGTGTGTGTGTGTGTGTGTGTCACTCATTCACCCATCAGTCTTTTTGTTTATCACAGTGTGTCTGGACACACAGAACCCGTTTCCACTGCACACAATCCAGTCCAAGGACAGCTGTTATACTGACCTGCTGACCCATCCTGGTGTCTGTGTGCAGACAGCACAGTTCTACAGATTTTGGACACTTTGTCCATTTTTAATAAAAACAGAATGCAGACATTTTGCTAATTATTCACATGTTAACTACATCAAACTGAAAATGGTGCCGACACACAACACGTTTTGAAACTGAGGTTTAAATGAAAACAACTTCTGAAAACCGCAGTCAGCACACGCAGGTCCTCTGCCAGCTTCTTTGGGCCCGAGCTCATTTAAGGTGGACTGAGCTGGATGCTGCCTGCTCTGGACTAAAGAGGACAGAGCTCAAAGCCAGCGTCTGTTCTCATAACTTTGGTAACTTGTGCATATGAAGACCCCATCAATGCCAGTTTTTATGGTCAGACATGTGTGTGTTTGAATGCTGCTGATGTGTTATGTGGGGGGTGTGCTGACATTGTCTAAACATCCATAAATGTGTGTCCCTTCATCCTCCATGTCCTCATCTTCTCCCTGCATGCTGTGGATCTCATGGTCACCACCATCCCTGTGTTGGTTCATCCTCGTGATGCGGTGCTCTGTCATTGGGTGTTTGGCTGATCTCAGGACCACAGCGGAGCCCTGATGGCCGAGGAGTTCAAGGCCTGTTTGATCAGTCTGGGCTACGATGTGGAGAACGAGAAGACGGTAGGAGCTCCGAGACGGGACGGAGGGAGAGCCGGTGTTTGTCAGGCCCCTGAGCAGGAGAGCAGGGCGGAGATCGCTGCCAGCCGCGCTCAGCCGCGCTCAGCCGCGCTCAGCCGCGCTCAGCCGCGCTCAGCCAGCCCGGCTATTTTAATGAGTTTTATACGCTGCCACAGTTAAAGTCAGATATTTCAGCACAATGCAAAGTTTGTAGCTACATTTACTTTATTTTTCACACTGGTGCAGTTACACTTATCGTCACACAGGCTGTAATTTGATTGCATTTAATTGGAGTCATATTTTCTAATGCAGTGCATAGAAAAAAGGAACTATAAACAGCCTAAAATGGAAACAATGAGGTGATTTGGTGCTTTTATAAACCATAAAATCAGATTGTGAAGACATGATTACGTTTCTGATGGTAAAAACATCAAACGTATTAAAAAAATAGGTTTAACAATTGTATTTAAATATATAATTTTTATGATTTCAGCATAGCTTGCACCTTTCTCCACATGCAGTTTCGATTGCTGCGCGTCTGCGCCTCATGGATTCCTTTTCTCCAGTTAAATAGAGTTTTTAGTTTTGCTGTAATACTCGTGGCATTATGAAGTGAACCTGGTCAGCGATCAGTCGGCCCTCCTGCTCGGAGGCTGCCGGCGGGCTCTGGATTCAGGCAGGGTTCGGTCCATCAGCATGGAGGTTCACTGAGGTGTTGCGTCCCTGTTTGTCCACTGGGGGTCACTGTTGCTTTGTGCTGCTTCGGCTCACCGGGTTCCCCATCTGGCTCTGAGCGGCCCCGCCCCTCAGCTGTCTGTCTGGTTTTTACTTTGCTGCAGACTTTCTCTGTTAACTGTTTGTGCTTCTTATTTTTTTCTTACTCACTTTCTGTTCATCTATATTTCTGTCCATCCTCCACTCTGCCGCTTTCTCTTCTGTCCCGCGTATCCGACTCCACCTCGTCTACTCCCCTCCTCCCCTCCGGCCTTTGCTGTGCTGTGACGGCCCGCAGAAGCGATCGGGACAGATGGTGTCAGATGATTTCCGGGCTCTACTCATTTCTACAGGAAACAGCCTGGTACTGCTGCTGGCATGAAGCCCTTTCAGGGTGTCTGCAGGTCCTAAAATATCCGAATGCAGTGCAGTCGCACTCAAAGCCTTGAGTCACCCGAATGAAGCAGTAAAGCGCTCTCAGGCGTTTTTTGGATCGACCTGGATCAGTGAGAAAGTGATCATTCGTGGTCAGGTCTGAATATAGAAGCTTGTAATTCTTTTGAACTCGGCCTGTTTCCTCTCTTATGGCACCTTTATGTCAAGGAAATCTTCCCTAAAATGAGTCCTGTTCATATTTATAATGCTTTAACATTTTATTTAATCTAGAAAGTAAAACTCTTGAATGTCTTTGGTGAGGGTGTTGTGTGCCCAGATAGGCAAAGTATTGCAATATTACTAATTAATACTTCTGTTTGGATATTTTGGGGGTTTGCATGTGACCCGACACCTGCAGACAGCCTGCTCTCCCTCCCGATTCTCTCGCTTCCTGTCCTTTTATGTCACATCAGTCGCTTTTAACGCTCGCTGCCCCTCTTGGCCCTCGTGGGCGATCGGCCGCTGACCGAAGGAAACTCATTTTACATGTAGACCGTCCAAATTATTCTTGTCCTCTGTGCCATCATCTGTGTGTTTACCCTCCATATTAGCCAGCGATCGTCCTGTGTGCATGCGTGTGTCTGTTTGGAATATAAAATACTGGCACTGCTGTTCAGACTGTTTAATGGCGGTTCTGGTGTTTTATATACTTACAATCTGCAGGGTTTTTCTTGCTTTACAATATTTTTTTATACTTAAAATGTATTTTAATTGGGGGAGACTCTACACACAAAGATGATTAACCTGCGTACAGGAACAGCAGTGAGTCTGTCGCCTCATTTGACAGAAATCATTTTTGACCATTTGAACAAAGATTGTTTTAAAGTAAACATGAAATCAGTTCACTGAGTTTGCAGGAAAAACCCTGGAACTGCGTCATGTTCCGCGTGAGCTCGGCGCCGTCTCTTCTGGGTTAACCTGTTGTTTATTGGTTGCCAGGGCGAAGCAGAATTTAATCGCATCATGGCCATAGTGGACCCCAATGGCAGCGGCGCCGTCACCTTCCAGGCCTTCATCGACTTCATGTCCACGGAAACGACTGACAGGGACACCGCGGACCAGGTCATCGCCTCCTTCAAGATCCTGGCTGCTGATAAGGTGAGCACGGTTCAGGTCTTGTTTTTGATTGGACAGAAAAGAGTTTTATTTTATTAAATGTGTAGAAGGGGCAGAGCTACATCAGTGTGTGCTGGTGCAGGCCTGTGGTGGACTCTGTGCTGTTTCATGTGTTGGTTATAAAGTCATCGTACAGGCCAGGATATCAGGATATAGAAGAGAAAAAGGTTCTCAAAGTGGGGTCTGCAGCCCCCAAGACAGCTTGCTGTGAGGGTCTGTGTCCACAGGCAGCAGTTCTTGTGCTGCACGGGTACCTGTGTCGGTCCAAACTGAATCGGTTTAAAGATCGTGAGTGGGGACGGTTTCATTTGGAGTCCGTGCCCTCAAAACGTTCTCATACGTCAGACTTTAAATTAGGATCTGAAATGTTCCACCAAGAGAAAAACAGTAGCCAACTTTGTTAGATGGAATAAAACTATGATTAGAAAGAAGATATTCAAATATCCTGCTGATTTAATATAATCATCTATTCTAATCGGCTTTACGCCTTTCAAATTAAATGAATTCATATAGATTTAAAGGTTCGGTCTTCTAGTTCTACTGTTTACCTGCAGTGAATATCAGTGTGATCGTTTCAGGTGTGGTTTTTGCATCAGTGTATAAAGAAGTGATCAGTAATTGTCCAACATAACTGATAGAAATGTTTCCGCCCCTTTTCCCACCAGAACTACATCACAGCCGATGAGCTGAGGCGGGAGCTCCCTCCAGACCAGGCGGAGTACTGCATCGCCCGCATGGCACCCTACACGGGGCCCGACGCTGTCCCCGGAGCCCTCGACTACATGTCCTTCTCCACCGCCCTGTACGGAGAGAGCGACCTGTAGAGGAGGAGGAGGGACAACGAAGAGGAAGAGGAGGAGGGCTGGACAGATGAGGGGAGGGAGGGGAGGAAGGAGGGGAGGTTGGTAGAGGAGACGCCGTGAGTCGAGTGTTGGGAGGAATTTTGAGTGGTGGTCATGAGGTGCCCCTGCGTGTGCCGGTTTAGAAATCGTTAAGAGCTTGTTGACTGAGCTGTAGTTTTTGGGTTTGGCCTCCAGCTCCACTGTGTTGCAAATAGATGTTCACGACCAGCTTGTCATAAAGGTTTATTTGAACAGGCATGTCCAGGGGCGGCTGTGGGTCGGGGGCACAGTTGCTCTGTAGTGCGGGTCCTTAGCTTCACCCTCTCTGCCTTCGTGGGGTTCAAACAGCGGGAGGGACGG
>JAVDPK010000483.1:168712-180899 GCA_034780415.1 Cichlasoma orientale | reverse complement strand
AACAAAAAGAAGTCCAGTCGCCTTTTTCAAGCTCCAGAGACTACTATGACCTGGATAACTGAGAATCTACACAGACATACGAACATGTCGATGGTTTAACTGACAAAAATTAAAATAACGAGAGTCAGAAATGAGACCAAGGAGGAAAGTTTATTAAAATAAAAGTTAGAAGGACAGAAAGAACTGAAAGAAAAACAGTTCTTCATCCACATCATTTTTCTGGCCCTGTTACACAACAAATTTCAATATTCAAACATTTTTAACCTAAAATAGACCCCACAGCACACTGGTGTGGTATAGGTGCATCTTTAAGTCTTAACAGTTTAATTAACTTCATTCCACGATTATAAAGTTGTTGCCAACTTTCACAATTTACCTGTAACCCTCTTCTCTCAGGTTCTGACAGTTTTTGATGGTGACACGTTTGAAGCAACACTCATATGTACAGAAGTGGAATTCTAGAATTTTAATTACATTTTGCTTTTTTACTCGTTATCTGGCTGTACAGCAGCGCACATGCTCGGATGCCACAAGCAGTAAGAGATCCAGATGGAAAAAAAAGTGGCCTTGAACCGAGAGGGTTAAACGCTGTTCTGCTTGTAATAATGTGCTAAACTGGCTTTGTGGTAAGTGTGCCACCTGGAAGCCAGCTGAAAGTGTCGAGTGCACTCCACCCCTGCATTTCTGCTATCAGAGTTGGCTGTGTGGGCAGAAGCTTGATGTAAATGTGAGTGCAGGCAGAGAGCAGCCTCAGTCTGTGGGCTTCACTTCCACTCGCTGATGTTTCATTAAATTAAAGTGGCGACACTTTCAGGACCTCCTCACTCACTCCTCCATTAGATAGTGAGATGTCACTTACTGTGAAACTTGCCTTCGTGCGCACACACAGCACACACACGTTACACTGAAAAGGTTTATTTTTTCTTAACCTTTGCTCTCTGGAAGAAGACATAAAAAAAAAACAGACCATAAATGCTCGAGTCCCTGGATCCCGAAGAATCATTGGATTCGCATTACCTTGAGATTTTTTCTTGAGAAAATTAAGATGTTGACTCCCATTCCTTAAATTTTAATTTGTTATTTCTTTGTGAAAGCACCAATTTGGCACTCTCTTGCAACAACAAGGAATCCTTCAAAAAGGTCCTGGATCGAGATCCAGATAAGCTCCAAAGGTTAATCATTCGTGCTGAGCTTTGCAAACACACCAGTAACTGAAATAACAGCAAGCAAACAAGCAAACAGAGAAACCAGACTCGAGGCTGAGGTAACATTTCAAAATATTCACTATATTCCAAAAGTGGGGGCTGCAGCATCCAGAGGGCACGGCAGTGTCCTGGGGGCCAAAGGTGCTGCAAGTTGTTTCATATCGTTCATTTATTGTGCAAGATTATCAAAATCTGACGCTAAAATCATTGGACCCTAATAAACTGTTACTGGACTTCTTTTGGAAGCCAGATCTTCATCACTGTCTAGAGTTCACAGCCCTATTTTCCTTCCCCGTCATCATCTTCATGTTTTTGGCTCTCTGTAAACAAGACAAGACAAAAAAAGAGCCCATCGGGGAAATCAACCCCGCATATTTCTGCATATTTCAAGGCTCACAGGTCCCATTAAGATGCCAGCTACAGCCTTTGTTTTGTGTTGTTTAGAGAGATTGAAAAAAAATGTATCCAGCATTACCACATTTGTGTTTGCTTAATGGTCTGTTTGTAAATTTTCTGAATACCTGGTGGACAGCCTGAGAGAGTCTACGTCATCCAGTTATTTTCAATAGAGCAGTGAAGTGAAGTTTATGGAGGTTTGGTATGACAGACCCTTTTCTGCACCTACCCGTCCATTAAATGTGTTAGAATGTCATTAAACTTCGCACTCAAACCTCTTTGTGTGACTGCAAAGAGGTCATTTATTTCTTTTAACTGATGACATTTTCTTTTTTAATGTTTGAAAGTTACTGGAGGCTATTATTAAAAAAAAATGTCATTCCTTTTAAAGTCTCAAGCTTTTTAAGAAATTACTTTGTTGATTTTGTTGTCAGAATGTATGTATGTATGTATGTATGTATGTATGTATGTATGTATGTATGTATGTATGTATGTATGTAGGTAGGTAGGTAGGTAGGTAGTCTTGTGAGGGACCTTTACTGTTTCCAGAGGGTAAGCAGGGGCCAGGCACTGATTAGTTGGCAGTTTGATGCTGTGGAGCATTCAAATGTTCCACAATCTTCCCACGAGTGGATGTCCCGACAAATTCACCCCCAATCAGACCATTCAACAGCCCAAAAAAGTGCAAGAAACCAAGAGCTCCATCTCGGACTCCACAGGCCTTTCTCAACATGTTAAATGTTAAAGTTGGTGACATTACAATGGCTTATTTATAAGGGCTGCTCTCTGAAAAAGAACATGGCAGCATGGCTTAAGTTTGCAAAATTGCATCTGAACAAACTACAAAACGTCTGGAACAATGTCCTCTGGACAGGCAAGACCACAGTGGAGATATTTGTCCATAATGCACCCTGCCCCCAAACGCAGCATATCAGCACAAACACCTCATACCAGCTGTCAGCGCGGTGGGAAAGGCCATCGTGGTTTGGGCTTGTTTTGCAGCTACAGGACTTTGGCACATTGCAGTCAGCGAGTTAACCACAAAGTCCGCTGTATACCAAAGTATTGTAGAGTTCAATTTGAGGCCATCTGTATGAAAGCTAAAGCTTGGCTGAAACTGGGTCATGCAACAGGAAAAAGATCCCAAGCAACAAATCTGCGACAGAATGGCTGAAAAAGAAAAGAGTCAACAAAGCAGTCAAACTCTGGAATGCTGTGGTGGGACCTTAAATCTGAGATTATAAGCCCAGAAAAAGAAAGAAAAATCTGAAAACATATGAATCAGTTACTTTCGGAGGTAGTGAGAGATTCTTTTCTTTTCTATGTTGGGAAAAATGGCTCCAAGCTTCTCGTGTACGTGACGAGAATCTCTCAGTGTTTGTGTGAAGAGCCATTCATGCTTTCAGGATGTGTTGTGTCGATCGCATGTTAAGTGTGTTTGTGTGTTCTCATCTCTCCTCCAGGTGATTCGTATCTTGAAGGAGCTGAAGCAGAAATATCCTGATAAAGAGCTGGACCAGCTGGTGGAGCTGGCCAACTACTACGCCCTGCTGCACCAGCAGAAGAGCCGAGCTTTTTACCGCATACAGGTAACACACACACACACACACACACACACACACACACACACACACACACACACACACACACACACACAGTGTCTCTCTCTCTCTCTCTCTCTTACTCTCTCAGGCCCTGAGGTGAACACACAAGGTTGTCCAGATCTGTGGAAACACATAAAGTAGTTCAAGGGCTTCTCAGACTTCTAAAAATTATTCTGTACTCTTTGCTTCTTTTAACCCCTCATCCTCCTCTTCATCTTCCCTCAGGCGACTCGTATGATGATTGGAGCGGGCAACGTCCTGAAGAAACACGCAGCGGACCACGCGCGCCGCACAGCCGTAACTGACGAGGAAGCCCCAGAAGAGGACGACCTGGCTGCGTGCAGCCGCATCTCATTTGAGAGTCCTCACAGTCAGTGCATGGAGAACTGCGGCGTTCTGACACTGGCTGTAGTGTGTCAAGGTAGCAAAATGAATTACTCATAAGCTTTTAATGAGTTCACATAAATAAGACAAGAGGCTCACATAAAGCATAAAATCTCTCTTTTCTTCAAATCAATATTACATTTGATCTAAACGTCTTTTGTCTTTGATCTGGTCTGTGGTCAGTTTCCTCCACTGAACCTAAAGCAAGTCATTTAATTACTTGGACAAGTATTTGTAAAAGAATATTCTGATGATTTACTTGAAAGAGTACTTCAGTGACCCGCAGTGATCCGCCCACAGCACCAGTGTTGTTTCTTCGTTTCACAACCACAAGCTGTATTAGCAAGTTTTAAAACCTAAAATAAAATTTAAAAAAAATAGAAAATAATTTTGACACCATGGAATCGCGGCTGGAAGACGAGCTGAGTGTCAAAGTGTAGGTAAAAACTTGGACTTTCTGTAGAGTACCGCTGCTTGGTTCTGTTCGTCCTCGCAGACATTAAATTGGGACAGTTTTGATATTGAAACTATGATGGCCCATGATATGCTGACCAAAAACAAGATTTGGGCTTCAGATGGTGACACTTTTTAAAGAATCCTCTTTAGTCGGATTTACTGAGCAAATTTGTTTGTTGTTGTTTGGTTTTTTAAGATTACTTGAGTCATTTGTGTTACTTCAGTGAAATACTGTGTGCTCAACAAAATTTATTTAAAAAATAGTTAATTTAAAAAACATTTTTGAGTGAGTGCAAATTAAGAACTACCAAATTTTGAGCCACCCTTATGCACTGCAGCTCGAAAAATGAATGTATGAAGGTAAATTTTCACACAGCTTCATTAAATTGCTCGTTCTTGTACAGTCAGCACTGGTTGATGGACAGCTATGAATGATGCAGCTGAACAGGATATTTATTCTCCCCCACACACACACACACACACACTCAGATGTCAAAAATCCAGATGCATAAATTTCAGTCTGTAGATTCATGACTAAAACACGTAAGCAGAAGTTATTATAGTCATGTGATCGCATGGTCCTTCTCTAAAACTCTCAGTTGTTAGTATGCAGGTGCAGGGCCTGATTTCCACTTACATCTTTGGCCATGAATGGATTTAGACACTCCTTTAAATATTGTTTGCATGTAAAAAAAAAAAACTTTTCGCTATACAAGTTATTTGACATTGTACCAAAAACTGCAGCAAAGAAGAACTGAGTCTTGAGGTCCTGGAGCTCTGAGACTTTGGAGATGTGGAAAAATGTATTTGGCCTCAGGTCTGAAATCACAAAGAAAAACTGCTGATGAAGGAAGTAATAATAATAAGCCTGTAAGTTAAATGAGACGCACTGTTTATACTGTCTTATGATAAGAAACACACTGAATGGGAGCGCCACCAGTACAAACATTATAGTGTTTACTACCTGGTTTGTGCCAAGCATTCATATACTGAGCTAACAAAATAATAATGTGTAATTATTGTGTTCTATGTCTGCTGTTTAGGGGGTCTGGGAGAGAACACCTTCTATGTGGACTACAGAACAGAAGATGGATCAGCCAACGCTGGGTCAGATTACGAGTACACTGAAGGAACGCTGGTGTTCAAGCCTGGAGAGACGCACAAAGACATCAAGGTAAGTTTAGGGAAGACAAACAAACGAGTGCCCCCGTGCAGTAACCTGACAATTAAAAAATAGACAGACACGTCCTCCCAGCCGGCAAACAGGAAACACCTTTAATCATCCTTTCATTAAAAACAGAGAAATACGCAACACAACACTGAAGGACAAAGTGGCTCAGCTGGGGATTACACTTGGTTGGGGACACAGTGCTGCTGACACCACGGATGAGTAGTTGCTTCTTTTATATTACCTCAGACCGGTTTGCACTCACCATCTGATGATGAAAGTCACATGACTCAGACCCAAGTGGACCCTAGTATTCTGATGGATGCAGAAGCTATAACATGCCTTTCAGTGGTTATGCCTCACAGTGTCAGATCTGCTGGGTTTGAACTCAGTCAGGGCATTTTCATGTGGACTTTGCCTGTTCTCTGTGCTCAGGTTTTCTGTGTTAATGGTGCCTGTTTGGGCCCAGGACACACTCACAAAACAGATTCTTAATCTCGACACTCCTATTTTCAAAAGCCATTTTAAGAAGGATCCAGGATTCATAGTCAGTCAGGGAGAAGAGAAATACACGGAGAGCTGATTGGGAAACAAGACACGGCCGAAGCTGCTGAAGGGCAGGCAATCTTAAAAAGTGGGGAAAACTCAAAAAGAGAGCAAGCAAAAAACACAAGAGACACACAACCTCACAATAAAACAGTAAGCAACAAGAGAAAGTGAAGGCTCACAGACAGAGGGAGGCACAGACGCTGATGCACAGGAGAAACAGAAACTCTTAGAAGCACAAAGGAGGAACAAAAGTAAAGTAAGGACACGGCAGTGACCATGACACAGACACAGTTTAGCAGTACTCTCTGCTGGCCTTCATAATCTCATACGTGAGATGGGTTTAACAGAAAGGGAACATCACTGTTAAAGATTTTTTTTTAGATAAGTTGAATCTTTAATGATACCGATGGGGAAACTGTATGGCTGATCACATGCATTATGAAATAGATCTGTCAGCTCATCCAAAAAGCTTTGAGTTCAAAGTTGGTGAAGGAGTTTCCAATTCAGCTGATTTTCTATTTCAAACTTACATTCAGTAAGTTACCAGAGCCAGATCTGGCACAGGAGGAGCTCTTAAGAAAGGTACACAAACACACTGCAGGCGTCTGAATAACCTACACTGTGGCTGTGAAATCTGGGAAGATATCCAAGGAGATCAAAGCGAGGAGAAAGAGGTGGGAGAGGCATAATGAGATACATAATGAGAGTCCCGATAGGAGAGACAGACAAAGGCTGTGGAAAACAGAAGCCCAGATTCAAGGATGGGAGAGGAAAGTGCTGTTGCCTCCAGTCAGACTGCTGCTGCTAATTTAGCTGCTACGACATGTGGGCTAATTTAGTTCCTGCTAACATATGAATATGAACCAGAAAGCCACTGATATTGTTGACAATGTATGAAGAGATGAAGCTGTGAACATCAAATGGAGGCGTTATAAGAGAGAAACCTGAGAGTGGAAGAATCCTGCACTGTGGGAGAATTCTGTGATTCCAAAGATGGCAGTTTTCACCCGCCTGCCACCAAAAGGGTCAACGAGCATCCAGGAAACACGCGCCAGTCCTGCTGCAGCGTCACCGCACAGATCCACGACAGTTACTCACTCATTTACTTATTCCTACAGTCAAGGTGCAGATAAGTGTAGTTATTGTGGGCTTTTGGAGGGGGTTGATGTTGGTGGGGGGGGGGGGGGTGTGTTGTTTTTTTTTTTTTTTATCGTTTATCGGGCTCACAGCATGCCATCATATTATTTGTTAGATAAAACAATTCAAAAGGCACCGAGAGCACAAACACAGCAGAGAGGTCCAGTTCAACAACTCATGTTAGTGACTGGATACAGCTGCCTGTGTCAGTCATGTCCCCCTAACTTAAAGCTCAACGATATGCAGATGTTTGAGTTATTAAAAAAAAGTCACACTCGAGAGGTCGTTACAGGTTTCTGGCACTTCCGTGTTGGATGATCATGTCCAGCCCCGGAGTTCGGTGTTTGAGTTCACGGCTGCTTCATCGGCGTGGTGCCGGCGCTGCACGTCGCCGTCACTGCAGCTATGATGTGAATTATGGTGGAATTTGCTCAGCGCTCAAAACATGACAGCACTCTGGATTGAGCCATTTATGAAATTGTAGCTTTGTGAAAATGTGCACGCATGCAGTTGAAGTAAAGCCTGCATGGAGAAAATAAACCTTTAAAACCTCTTCTGAAGGAAAGTCCACAAGCAGTTTTTGTATCTTGGCGAACATTGAAATTTAAATGTCACTCAGTCTCTTCCTGTTCATTTAAACAGGAGCTCCTGTTAACCCAAAATAACCGACCAGAGGTGTCACCACGCTGGCTGCTGAGGGCCGAAACCTGCCTCTGATAGACAAAAGCCTTTTTTTAGATACAGCTGTTATATTTTGTAAATGATTTTTTTTAAAGTATGCAGTTAAATGAAAGCGGTTTGTACTGCACAAAGTTCGATGATCGGTCCAATTGAACTGCTTCAAAGTTCCCCATCTGTCACTACAGATGTTCAAAAACGTTGGAATCCAACAACACAGTAAAGAGATTTTCTTAAACATGAAACAAGAATATTATCTTTATGTGTCGTATGCTTTGTGTGTTAAAAGGAGCCGTGGTAAGCTGGGCAATCTCGGCTTAGAGTCAAAGAAAGCTCAAACAAAGTGTGGATGAGTGGAGAATGGTACAGTAGCCTGAAGTGTCACATAAAAGAAGCGTGGACATTTTATGAGTGAATGGATGGCCAGATACTGTGACTATATTACAGAGGTCATTGCCATCCTTTTCATCGAACACTGTTCCAGTTAGAAATAAGCAGGAAACCAATTAAGCTCCACTTTCTCTGTCTCTGTCCTATCAGCTCCACTGTGTGACGTCACCGCGGAGAGATCAAGCTCACAGAGCCAATAACAGGTCTCACTGTCCGCACGCTTTGTTGTAATGAAGAGTCATAATTGTTGTGTCAAAAAAAAGACAATCATGAGTTATGAAAACGTGTCTCCTATTTGCATTTGCCTTAAATTTTCTATCTGCATTATTTACAAGTAGCTCAGGTCTGACCGGCCGCTATTCTTGCAGCCTTACACAAAGTTTCCTTCTTCTGTTCAGTGTGTGGAATGGAAATTAAATTAACTGTCGCTTCACATTTGCTGATTGAATGAAGGTCTGTGCTGTATCTTACGTAGGCAAATCAGCCCCATTAGTAACAGAGATGAGACATTCAGTTATATCAGATAATAACACTGAAATATATTTTCTACCTGGGATGTTGGTCTTGGGTCGAGCTTTGTAACCAGGTGCTTAAAGCCCTGCTTTTCCACCATGTTACTGCATCAGTTACTGCTCTTCCTGTCATATGGAGTGCAGCTAGCGAGCGCTCCAGCGACGCTCAGTGGAGTCATTTGTTCACTTTTGGGTCACGTATCAGCAGCCTTTAGCATGTTCTCCTTTGCAGGCTCGTGTGTTTTGCCTCGGGTGGTGAAACACATTTGTTGTTTCTGCATTTAGCAGGAACACATTTCTTGCACATTTTGTAAAATACTGCACTTTGGTGGATGTTGTTGATGTACTACATCGTCATCAGAGGTCTTGCTCTTGCTCTCAGACACTCCTGGGTTTCTCTCCTTGTTGTGCACACTAAGGAATGTAAACACATGGCATTGCTTGTAAAAAAGACAATATAATATGGCACAAACCTAGTATACAGTACACATATTGTAAGTATTGTTTGTAATTATCATATATGTACAGGTGTTTAGCAGAAGGGATAAAAAGATCACTCAGATTAAAAGCAGACTGAAATCATTAGAGAGGAGAGAATGAACACAGAAGAGCATTTGGCAGCTAAAGACGCTGATATTTCCCCACGGCAGTGGACCACAAACAAAGTGCTGCACTTTGCTCCACTTAAACGAATGCAACTTATAATTTTTTAAGTAACTATTTAACAGTAACATTTGCATTTGTTTTAACACTTATTGCATAAGATCAAATTTAATATGGATTTGTTTAATCCACATTCATCAATGCTAAAAGCGAATACATGTTAGACTTTTATTTGTTTGGGGGATATAAACGCAGCTCTTTATGAATGATAATAATGCTCCATGTCTCCTGGATGTGTGCTATTTTTAAGTGTTTGTTTCCACATTTATACATTTCATCTGTGCATGTGGCAGCAGGTCTGAACACACAGTGGTTCATTACATTATAATACTGACATAATCTGATTTAGGAGTGCCCACCTGTCACCTGTTAATGTGCGGTGACATGAGTGGATCATATAAAGCTGACTACAGAGACAGTAGCCTCTGTCTCTGAGGAAGATGACTGCCACTCAATATTCACCGCAGCCATCTAGACACACCAACATCACACTTAAGCATGCTGAGTGTCACGGTGCGTGGAAGCTGAGCGTGTGGCGTGTGTGGAGGTCAGGATCCAACTGCAGGACTCAAGCAGAGGGAGATAAACAGAAAGCGAGCCTTTATCATGGCTGATGACTTAAATAAACAAATAAACATAGAGAATACTGAAACTAAGAAAGTCTAAACTGGGGATGAAGACTAGAAGCACAGAGAATACAGGAGCAGAACACGGCCACGACGACAACAAGACTGACGAGAGACGAGGGGAAGAGCGAGACAATAAGTACACAGAGGGATGATCAGGGAACAGGCAGCAGGTGGGGCTGAATGTAATCACAAAACAATACAAGGAAGTAAAACTAAGCACAGCGCACAAGAGACAAAGACTGACAAAGTAAAACAGGAACCAACACAGAGACAGGAGCACAGACTCGACAGCACAAGGGCAGACAGATATAAAAGACTCCACACAACAGGGAGGCACACTAAGGGGAACCTGACTAAGAATACACAAGGAGAGGAACATAAACCACAACATGATCCAGTAAACACAAAAAATAACTGCAAAAGTCCATGAACTCAAAAAGCACTGGGTGCCACCAAGGACCAGGACACTGAGCAGGGTTCAATTTAAACTCATGTTGTGTGACTGCACTTCATATAATGGGATCTTTGTTAGAGTGGCCTTCTATGGTAAAGACATTTCCACTCCATGAACATATCATTCCACCTCCAGAGCTCTCCAGACTTTCTTATTATTCAATAAAAGGATTCTGCTCAATAAATCACATTTAATGTCACGCTACATTTGAATAATGAATAATTACACAGGGAGGGATAGTGAACAGGCACACACTCCTCTTATTCTGTTCTCTGCACTTGCTGAAATTTGCTCTGAACTCCAAAACATAAGAACTGACTGGGAGGCGCTCGTCACTCTAGGACTCTGCCTGTTTATGTCTAAAGCTTTGCACCGTTACCTGATGACCCATCTCCCTCTTTCCTTAGGTCGGTATAATTGATGATGACATATTTGAAGAGGACGAGCACTTCTTCGTCCGTCTGTTGAATCTGCGTGTTGGTGATGCAGAGGGGATGTTTGAAAGTGACGAAGTGGGCGCCATGCCCAAAGCTCGCTTAGTGGAGCCCCTGCTGGCCACAGTGACTATCCTGGATGATGACCATGCTGGCATCTTCACTTTTAGCGAGCGTATGGTGCGCGTGAGTGAGAGCGTGGGCACAATGGAGGTGATGGTGGTGCGCAACTCAGGCGCCCGTGGCACAGTCATCCTGCCATACCACACTGAGTCAGGCACTGCCAAGGCTGGAGAAGACTTCGAGGAAGCTCAAGGAGAGCTGGAGTTCACCAATGACCAGACCAGGTGAGTCAAAATAATATCATCCTGCTTTTTTGTTTTTGTTTTGTTTTGTTTTTGTTTTTGTTTTTGTTTTGTTTGGTTTGGTTTTTGTTTTTGTTTTTGTTTTGTTTTGTTTTGTTTTGTTTCGTTTTGTTTTGTTTTGAGTTGACACCTCTATTGGATTATTTTGTATAAATGTGTGTTAATCCTAGAACACTGATGTTGGCTGACGTTCACCCAACATCAGTGTTCTAGGGTTAAGAAGTTCAAAGTGCTGTTTTATGTTTGTCAGAAATATTATTCACAACTACTTGTGTTTAGGTCAAACACTTAAACACGAGGTTATTGCAGTATATCCCAGACCTGCTACCAGGTGTACTAATGGCCAACTTTGGCAACTCACCTTAGCTTTTTTTCCCCATCCACTGTGAGAACTCTGCCAATGACAATCACCTGCTCTTATTTTGAAAAATAAGTTGCTGCTAACCAGATAGCTCCAGTGCTTCCCGTCTTGTGTTTTAGCCCAGGCTGGCTATCGGGCCAGGTCACTGTGGTGCTGATCTTCAATATCTTTCAGCTTTCATCTTACAGAAACACCACCATCTTGGACTGGAGCTGGGAATGATAGTCCTTGTTCTCCTCCTGTTGGAGGAGGGCAGCTCTAACCACAACTTGAAGCAGGTGGAGAACTGCTTCATGTGGTGCTATGCAGAGCATAAGAAGCACTATCAGCTGTAGTAGTTCATCCAGGGTACTGAGGATGATGTGTTGTCTCTGTTTCATTTACTCTTTATACTAAAGAGAACCTCAACTGATGTTTTTTGTGAAATTTGCTGATGATACAGTGATTTGTGATTTGATAACAGACAATGAAACTTTTTTTTTTTAAACCTACCATGATTTGGTGTCATGGTAGTTTTCTTCAGTTAGAGACCAAGAAAACAAAGGAAATGATTTTAGAAGGAAGACGCACCAACAAGTAGCTATCAGTGGTGATGGTACTGAGGTTGTTAATGAATATTAATGTTTTGGGACAGTGATTGATGAGAAACAAGAAAATCATTACGGCAATTAAACGTCATGCCAGAGCTGTAACGTTTGTGACAACCATCTTTGATGTGGACAGATGTACGCTCCTTCTTTCTGCTTCTTTCTGCTTCTTTCTGCTTCTTTCTGCTTCTTTCTCCTTCTTTCTGCTTCTTTCT
>JAVDPK010000483.1:116726-152102 GCA_034780415.1 Cichlasoma orientale | reverse complement strand
ATCTATCTATCTATCTATCTATCTATCTATCTATCTATCTATCTATCTATCTATCTATCTATCTATCTATGCCACTGAATCTGTTCTACAAAGCTCAAGGCAGCAGTTTGATCATCTGTCTACAGGAGGCAATAAAGCCACAGTGACAATGAAAATACAAGTTAAGGATGCAAGGCCTCAGTTCAACCATCAGCCTGTAGGAGGAAACAACACTGCAGTGCCAATGGAACCACATCACAAAGAAATTGGTTTAGAACAAGGTGGACCAAAAGCTCATGCTCTAAATATCAAAGTATGCCTCGAGGATTTCAGATAATGTTTTATACCACACATCACAAACAGGAGTCCACTGTGCATTCAATACAGGAGCCCACTCCGTGTGTTGATACGGTGTAACCAAATGTTCATCAGAGTAATTTTCTTGACGACATGAAATGCCAAAATGACCTTATAGCTCGATTGAAAGAAAGGCTGCAAGTAATGTGGATTGTGGACCACCTCAGGAAATGGTCAAGAGCTGCCAGCATATGTCACCTGATAGAGGGTATCAAAGAATGAAGGTGCTTTTACAGCAACAATTTGGAAATAAGCAGGAAATAGCCACTGCATATATGGAGAAAACACTTGGTTGGCCAACAATTAAGTGTGAAGATATCAAAGCCTTGCAGGCTTTAGCCTTGTTTCTGCATGTGTGCTGCAATTCAATGGAAGACACTGGTTATCTGTCAGAAATGAATATCCCATCCAATATGCATGCCATAATTCTGAAGTTACCATATAGGTTAAGGGAGAAATGGAGAAATACTACTTATGAGTTACAGGGAAAATATCATCAAGTAGGTTTCAGTGATGTCAAATTTATTGCAAGGAAAAAGTGTGTATTGTTGCCAATCCTCATTTTGGAAACATTCAAGATATCTGTTTTCCAAAAAAGAATAAAAGTGGAAATAAGCTTGAAACTTGACTTTTTAAAAGAGAGAGGTGTCTTTTTTTGGATGTTTATCTGTTGGGTATATAAGCAAAGACTGTTGTAGTCGTCTATCATGTAAGTTGTGTAGTTTGAAACATCCTACTATCCTCTATATCCCCTTAAAGGAGCAGGAAAATAAGATGAATATACAAGAAGAAACATCAGAAAATAGTCATCCAGGTTCTTTTATGTGGCCATATAGGGGCTGGAGCACAGTACACCAGTACAGATCAAGGCTAAAAAGGCAGCAAGATTTTAAAGACCTATGCATTTTTGGATCCTGGTAGTACAGCCACATTTTGCACTCAGCGACTTATAAGGGAGTTAAAGGTAAAGGGAAGATATGCCAAAATCCTGATAAGAGCAATGAACCAAGAAAAGTCTGCACAGTTACATCATTTCTGGATTGGACATAGCTGCACTTATAGTGACACTTTGAGTTGCCTGACGTATACACACATAAGATGCCTGGAACTCATGATTCCATCCCACGTCATCCAGTCATGTACAGTCCTGAGTAGAAGCCTTGATCCTCCCATAGTTTCTTTATATTTTGCTTGAACTAAGCCAGACTTTCTGGTCAGTCTTTAAATTGTCTTGAGCGACAGTTGCCTGGGTGTTTTCTTTCCGATGTTTCCACCTGACCATTTTGTTTAAGTGGATTGCACAAAGATATAATTAACTGAATAATTTACTCACCATTTTAACTTTTCTACAACATCTTTAACACTAGCACTGCCAAAGGGGGCATTTTGACACTTTGACCTTTTAAAATTAATGTAACTCTGTTAAATCAAAACCCCGTCATCTAAAATGGGTTTGTTACTTCTGTCAGTGAGGTTATGTTTCTGGTAGAGTTTGCATGTGTGTGTGTGTCATTCTGTCTGTAAACACCATAGCTCAAAAAATTTTGAATGAATTCTGATAAAACTTTGCAGGGGTGAAGAGTGAGGTCATGTTAACAACCAATTAAATTTTGACTTGCATCCATCAAGGTCTTCAAGGTCAAAGTTACGTTTGTGGTTATGATTGTTATCAGCAGTCTACAGCTAAGGGATGCCATATCAAAACTGATCAGTTACTTTGAGTAGGCTTGGCTTTATATATCGCAATTCGTCTTGGACGTGATTGGTCGACAATAGTCTACAATGAAGGTCATCTCTGGTTGGTCCAAGGCCTACCACTAAGGGGACTTTTGATATTGTCAAAAATCTGCAATAAACGAGGCTTCAGATTGTTCCAAAGTGAAGAAGACTTCTGTTGTCTTTTTCTCTTACAGGTGACGCTTCGGGCTCTTTAATCCCACCTGAGGCATCGACTGCTGTCCATCGTCTTCTGTTTCAGAGCTATCTGGATTGATCTGTATGTGATTGTCCCCCCACGATGTTTGAATCAGGTCTGTATTGCCGTACTGCTTGCAGTTACACAAGAATTATGTTTTAAAAGTACCGTCAAGTGTACTTGTTAAAGCAAATACTAGCTAATTAATGAAATTTTTGACACCGCTGTACAGTCAATCATTCATATCTGTGTAGAGTCGGGGAAAAAGTAGTTTCATAACAAGTGTACTTATGCCAGGTAGACAGCAGGTTGTGTAAATTGTACAAAATCCAGGATGTTCCTGGCTCAGAATGGACCTTAGACGTTTGGCATGACAATAAGTGTGTACAGTGGAAACAGTAGTTATTTGACAGAAACCTATGCATTGATAAAAACGGCTGTTACACTTAAGTGACACCCCGATAATAAACTATTCAGCAAACTGGCGCTCACTACTGTGATGTATGAGCCTAGATATGTCCTACTTGTGCGTACTACCACCAGAGGGCAGACCGCCTCTAGGGCGTATAGAGATTCTGCATGTAACCATAGTTGCTAGAGAAGAAGTGTGGAAAAATAAACAAACGTGTGCGAACCAGCAAGATGTTTACTTAGTGTCACCCTAGGAGAGTATATAACATAAAGAAATTGGTGACGAGTCGTGTGTTTCGGAATGCTTCCCATCAACTGGCTGTGAAAGTTAAGTCATCAATAGCTCATCTACAGTGCAAATTATCCCAGAAAGACGTGTGATGGCTGGAGTATATGGACATATGGATGTTTTTGAGGAGTCTGGTGAGCAATGGGCGACATATATTGAACATTTTGAGCTTTATGTGGTGGCTCAGTGATTCTCAGCAGTTGAACAAAAAACCCCTAAAAAAATCACTGGAGATGAGCAGGTTTGGTTTCCAAGGTTTATTAACAAAGTATCCAGAGCAAGAGCGAGCAGAAGCCCCCCGGGAGTTTGTGCTGTCAGCAGGTGAAAAAACAAACAGCAACAGGACCCACACCACACACTCGCCCCCTTACTACTACCAAGCGTGGTATTTATACTCTCCTTTTTGCTGGGTCAGCACCTTTGAAAACTGGGTCGCCTGTCATAGTACACAGATATCATTAATTACCTCCTATTATATAAAAGGGCACAAACATCCCGGGAGTTTTTTCTAATTCATCACCATGACAGTAAAAAAGATCCATCACAGCAACTGTCCTCATTAAGCTGCTCACGGTCGTCCTATTGCTCATTAAAAAGGATTTACAGCCGTCACACCTTCACACCAGCGAGCTGCTGGGAGGGTCTGAGGCCAGCTTTGCCTAAGGGTTGGTTTTTGGGCAGGTTTATTTGCTCAGCCCGTAAACAAATCAAAAAATGGGCAAGTGTTCTGAAGGATGAACTTTCCTTGAACCCTATTAGGGCTTTTAGAAAACTGCTGAGCTCAGCAGAAATTTTGGGATGAGCAAGGAGTTCAACTCGGGGCCACGACCGCAGGCACCGTACAGGCGGCAGATCCTCCGTGCATGTGTTAGGAGTGCCGGCTCAACTGTAGTGTACAGTGAGGAGAGTGATAGCAGAAGCTTCAGGGCCTGAATGAGGCGTGAATTCCAGCAGGCCTCAGCTCCTCCCACCACCACTCCTGACACACAGTATGCAGTTTGTCTCAGTGCAGAAAGCAGTTCAGTTGCAAATAAACAAAAATAAGAATAATAACTGTAAATATCAGCTTTGGAGTAATAAAATATTCCAACACTTCCTCATCTGTCGAAACCCTTCTTACCCTTAATGGCCTCTTTGTGACAGGAACCTTCTCTATCGGTTTCATCCTTCCCTTATTAGGAAAAACTAAAAGCATTGCAGTGCAGGTGCAGGTGCGGTGCAGGTGGCGTGGGTTCAAGTCCGCGTGTCTTCCCCATACCTTTCCCCCGTTTCCTGTCCATCTTCACTGCCAATAAAGCTGCAGAGGCCAAAAAAACAAATCCTGCAGCCTATCCCTGTCATAGGGCAAGCGGCAGTGTACACCTGGACAGGTGGCCAGCCTTTCATATCCAAGTCAAACTTATTCAATCTCATTTTGGATTTTGAAGCTCACCTCTTTCACCTTAGGGGGGAGAGTAAGTGAAACATAGTTTCTCTTCATACCTTAAACTCGTTAACCTCAGATTCTATCAGAATCTTTGAGCTTTCTCAGTCCCGGAAACATCAGAACACAAACTGTCATTCTGCCAACGAGGTTGTTCTGGCTTTTATTCTTCTTCTTAATGCTACATTTAAGTTGGAATGTCTCAGAGCACCTCGTGCTGTGACAGAGGTCCGAATGCCTTTGGATCTCCATTTAACTTTGTACATTTTTTTTAACCCTGTTTCTTGCTCGTAAAAGAAGAAAAGCTGCCGACACTCTTGAGGGTTCTTGTTTGTTTGTTTCTGTGATGTAACAGGATGCTGGTGCTTTCTGTGTTACTTTCTGTTGTTACTTCACAGTTATTCATGCTATAAACTGTTTTGCTACACAGATAGGGAACATACGCTACAATCATTATAGTATAATGCTATGATACGTTATATTGTGACAGACTATTTTGTTATTATACACAGTTGTGGTATTTGTGTAAAATATTTGAATATGCCATACAGATGCTGGCACTCACAGCGCCCTAGGCAATGTTTATGCAAGGTTTGATCAAGATTGGTCCACTCATCCAGGAGCAGATAGTGATCATATAAACATAGATACATATGCTACGATCATTATAGTATGATTTTATTTTTAGGTTATTTTAATTCATTCTAACTATGGAATGGCACTGCATTTTATTTAATGTTGCAATTCAGTCCTGCGTGGCCTGTTTTAAATTGTATACAATTTGTTTCTATAAATCAAAATATTTTGATTTTAATATACGCTTGAATTTTGTGGTGTTGTTTGGTGAAGCGCCATCTAACACTGGTCTTGATAAGTGCCATACAAATGAAAAACATGACAGTTTAAAATGATTTTAAACTAAACTTTAAGAAAAAGTCAACAGTGAGACTCAGTCCATTAACAGGACAGCCAGTCAGCTTCAACATGCCTCCTAAAGGAGAGGCTCGTTTCACTGTAACCGTGTGTGTGTTTTTAGGTGCATACGTGTGAATACGTACTTCCTGTTTGACATGTTTTACCAGGTGTGTCGCTGCATGAATACTGGCTGATTCCACCTGTGCTGTTTTCATTTTGTGGCAGGGTGTCTGCAGATAGACAAGAAAGTGTTTGTTGAGCTGGGGCAGTAGATAAATTAGACTATACAGCTTGGCGGCTTTCTGCCTTCAGGTGTGTGTGAGTGTGTGAGAGAGAGATCACATCAAGACTGCATATATTTGCTCTCTAATCTCTGGCTCAACCTGTCTGATAGGTGTGGGCTGGCTGGCAGTAACTCGCGCAGGTATGAAGTGAAAACCAACACAGTCTTGAGAGAAAGGAGAGACACTTCCGCACTGCTGTCACAGGTACTCTTATTTCTCATAAAAAAATAAACAACAGTAGGACAACTTTCATAACCTGCAGGAAGACGAAGAGAAGAAGAGGAAACTGGGAGGGAAAAGTGAAGGATGAGGAGAATGCTTCAATGTGTAAAATAACCTGAGGAAGTTTCTTCTGCTGCAGTTCGACAGATGGGTCTCGGATCCTCATGTGGCATTTCAGGCTCTGGGATGCACAAGATGTTGCTGTTTTTCTCAGCATCATGTTCTATATGTGCCACCTAGGTAAGCTCAACACATTTCTAATGCTGCTACTTTATCTTTGTGTTACAACATACCTGTGTTTGCTTAGCACTTGATGGGCTGGGTGAAGTTTCGGTCTTGTCAGTAGCATGTTAAAGGTACAAATGACGAAATTCCCTAATATTACCTGAGCTACTAACATCTGATCTCTTTCTGCTGGAGCGGTCCCTAGAGGGTTAAGCTTCTACTCTATCACACGATGAGCCCATTCTCAAAGTCTTTCTCTGGGAGCGGTTTATATCACGATTACTTGTGTCTGCAGTCATGTGACAGTCAGAGAGCTGAAGATTGCAAAGTACCTTATCTGAACCATAAAAAAACACAACCAGTGGAGGCCTCAGAACCTACCAAGATAATAATCCTACAAGTGTGTGAGCGTCCAGGACTGTTGTTTCTACAAAATCACGATCCAAACCAAACCTCCCAGAACATAAAACAAAAGTACCAAAATCAAAAGTGAGCCCAGCTGCACAGGACATTTACAAAACTACGTTAAAGAGCATTTATGTGATTCTGTAACAGAAAAACATGACAAGAATCAGTTGAGGTTTATTGCTTAAAGTTTTATTGGGTGAAGAAAAGCTCCCACGGTGCTTCTCAGTCAGCAGAAGTATTTTCATTTGGAATTCTTCAGCCGTGCTTCATTAAACAAACACACCAGCAGTAGAACCAGATCCCTCGCTGACAAAATATGCAATAAAGGATGGCTTAAACACACTAAAGGGAAACACTACTGTCACATGGGCACTCATACTTCCCAGCGAGTTTGACGAGTTTCAGTCGTGGAAAGGGGGTGGGGGGGGGGGGGGTAGGACAGAGAAAAGTGGAGTTTAAGAATATTTGTCAGTGTTTGTCAGGAAGAGAGTCTAACTGTCAGGGTGAAATATTGCGACCTGATCGGGTCGCAAGTCGCAAGGGCTGATTTTCATGCCGACGTTTGGACACATTCATCCAATCGTTAAACTGTTACTGTGTGAATCAACATGTGTGTTATTGCAATAAGAATCTGTGACTCGTTTTGCCAGATTGAATTTTTATAGCGCTTTATTGTCGCACACCAGCAAGTTTCTGCTCTAACTGCTGTGATACCTGGGTCAGTCACTCCCACCGGACCCCTCGTATGTGTGATGAAGCCGGTCAAACTTGTATCCTCATATTTTGAATATTTTTTGAGTTTCAGTCTGTTGAACTACAAAGGGTGAAATGTCCCAATCTAAAGCCAAGATCTTGTTTTTGTTCAGCAGTTTCTCTCTCTGTCTGTTACTCTGTGGGTTCCTGTTTCCGTCACCACGTGTAGTCTGAGTACTGTTGTATCTGTGTTTATTTCATCTTTTACCTTAATAGATGCTCTTGTCCTCCATTTTCCATTTCTAACCCCCAGTTATTCCCCAAAGTATGCAGTCGTGTCTCAGCCAAGTCAAGGCTCCATATTGTGGGAATCTGCCTGCATGCCTCTCTGTACTCTGCACCACGTTATGACACATGCTTTGGTATTCTGGATGCTTGATCTGTTTTCTGATCATTCACGCAAGAAAACCTCAAAAGTACATTTTGGGCAAACTTTCAAAGGTCATATCAGCATGTGGGATTGGTGATAGGAAAAAACAAGTTACAAGGTCTCCTTTTTACATGTATTTTGATACCAGGACCAGCTGTGAAATGAAGAAACAACGCCAGTGTTCACCATTTTAATCAAACCATAGAAGGGTCTGGATCACAAAGGGTCTCTGGATCAGTGGTTGCTCTCTTTGTAATTTGTTGATGTTACACTTGCTGTGGTATTCACTGCACTGTCCTCTCTGCTGCTCCACTGATTGAGACCCTGTGTGCTGCAGGCTTTTTGTAGAATTTATTTAAAACAAAAGTACCAAAATCAAAAGAGAGCCTAGCCTGTAAAGTTTGGCTTTCACTGAATCAACTAAAATTATTGAACAGAAAAAAATCAGCTGGTTGGAACCTTTTTCAGATTTGGTTGCTTTTGGAATAACCCACTGCATAAAGACTAGCATATGAAAGGTAAAGTGTTTATCCATCTATGACCCCATGTATTGAACTGTGTTTGTTTAGCTGGAACCATCTCCATCCACTCCCCTCAGAGAAGCCTGATCCGCTCAGTGCAGGGTGATGTGTTCTTCTCAGTGAATTTCACCTACAGTGGGATTCCGGACATACAATGGACTTTTATGTCAGGACTGGTAAGCCGGATGATAGGATTTTGGCAACCAGGGGGGTACACCAACATAACGGAGGATTACAGCAACCGAGTGCAGGCCTACGACAATGGTTCGATGGGCCTGTCGGACCTGCGGCTGCAGGATGGTGGATTCTATGTGGTCACCATCACAGATTCAACTGGCAGCAGCAAGGATTTTAGTTTTGTCCTCAAAGTCAATGGTGAGAGTCTTTACATTTTGGGGGGGATCTAATTTGGGAAAAACCTGGCACACAATGAGGGGGAAAAGGCACGGAAGGGGGACAAAGAAAGACAGAAAGAAAGAGAGAAAATGTAAATGTTGTCTTTGAAGAATTACTTTCTATGAAGATGTTGCACATTTGCTGTGATAAGTTTTAGGAATCTTTAGGGAAGCAGCCTCATACATGAGTTGGTGTTAAAAATATGTGAAGTGCAGTTTGCAGTAAATATGATGTGGCTCCTGTGTTTCTGTCCTGCAGAGGTGCTGTATGAGGACCTTCAGTACCTGTCTGTCTCTTTTTTGATCCTGGCCTGCTTGGCTGGCCTTTTCATGCTAATCATGTGGCTACTGAACAAGACCTACAAGAAGATAAAGGCATCCAGATGCATAAGAGAGATGCCAGGTAAAGCCACATACGAGCAATCCATTTCATTGAAAATCTTTTAATGCTGTGAATTATTTTGCGTTCATATGCTGTCAGGAAAAAATAAGTTTATAACTTCATATTTACAACTTAAATTCCTATTCAAGCTGGAAAGTAGGAGAAACTTTTGGAATGCTGGCATCATACTCAAACACATGGTGAAGGAAGGCATATAGAAGGATTTGCAATTCATGAATATTCAAAATGAATTATAATTTTCTTACAGTTAACGAGCTATTTACCATAAACAGCTATCAGTGCAGTGTTCAACCTTTGCGTGACTCAGACAAATTTGATTGACATTTATGTGCCATTATGATATTTTTAATTGTATAAATGTTTCCTTCCCTGAATTTGTCACTCTGCTTCTCCTATAAACAGATAGATGTGGCAGTGATAATGGAAATACTACATGTCACATGCATTCATTCCCTCGTACACATGCATTCATATAATGCTTTATTCTATGCACTTAAATTGTTTTTCATTTATTGCACACACACACACACACACACACACACACACACACACACACACACGCTCTGACGGCACTGTGTAATTTGAGGTTACAATATCTTGCACAAAGTCACTTGAACAAGCAGACTTGAGGAACCAAGTCTGAACCAGCAACATTTGGTTGTTTTGCAGTGAACCAAGGCTTGCAAACCTAGAACAACATTAAGAGACACCCTCAATTACATTGCATACAGTTTAATAAATAAGCAAATGAGCAGTTCATGGACAAACGTGCAGCTTTCAGGAATATTTGCAGCCTGGTTGCCCAAAAACTCCCTGGCAGTGATTTCTGAGTGGATGAACAGTTGGTGCAGTTTCAGTCATAATTTTTTTTTAGTGAAACTGTTGTGTCAGGACCAGAACTTATTTTAAATGATACTGTAGGGTGAAGGGTGTGAATATGGTTTGACATTATCTATTATTGTGTCAAAGTAAGGGTGTGTTTGATTACAAAGGTCTGTGTAGGTCTACACAGACCTTTGTTCTCTTAATGCTGTATTGACAGTTTAATCCTTGCAGGAAATGATGAGACTGAGCTGTAGCCTTTTTGGTGGACATCTGACATCTGATGGACATGAAGACTCACCTGAAATGGCCAATCAAAACTGCCAGTGATGCAACATGACATATTTTTGAAGTTGGAGTGTTGTGTACATTAATTATTTTTGGTAAATTCCAGTTACTTACAGGCTAAACCATGGCCATGCAGTTATAAACACCTGCACTGTGTTTATATTTTGTACTGAATATATTTACAGTGTCACTGCCACTGCCACTGGAATAAATGTAAATATACCACTAATGACAACGGAACACAAAGCATCCTGTTTTTATTCTCTAAGCAATGAAACGATTTGACTTTCATTGTTGCGAGGGTTAAGCTGCCATGATTCTTTATTTAATAAGTGATTTAATCAGATAGGCAGTTTAATTCATAACAACATGAAATACAAACACCACACAAAATCTTTGTTTCATGAAGTTTTTGCGTGCTGCAGCCTGGCGTTACTTTCAACTGATGCCATGCAGATACTCACTCAGCAAATCAGAAAGTAATGTTACCACATGGCATACAGATGGCAAAGAACAATAAACCTCAGTGCCTGCAGCAGCAACAGTGATAACAGTCAGCCGGGCGCCTGAGTGGCTCAGGGGTGGAGCAGGCAACCACATTCATATGCCGCTTTGCGGTGCGAGTTCGAATCCCGGCTTGTTACCAATTTGCTCCGTGTCTTCCCCCGTTTCCTGTCTGTCTACACTGCTGATAAAAGCCACTGTGGCAAAAAAGTAATAGAGGTCAGCCAATCACAGCCTGTTTGAAAAGGAAGGAATGTAAAGATGAAGGAAAAAATATTGTTACCCAAAGAAAATTCTTCTGGAGCTCACAATACTAATTCTTTTGAGACTTAATTCTAAGTAAGACATTTCCCCCCTTTAGGTGGCTACACAGGAATGTAGGTGATGTTTTCACATCAGACAAACAGACTGGTACTCAAACTCTTCTGCTCACAGTACTCAAAGCCACATTAACCCATTTTGCACTTTCTAACCATCCCACACACTGGTGTTCAGTACTTTGCCCACACAAGGACACTTCAACACGCAGACTGCAGAAACCTGTGACTGAGCCACTGACCTTCCCATAGGTGGATTACCTGCTCTACCTCCTAAAGCACAGCCATAACAAGAAGGAATAAACTTGTTCCTCCCAGTGAAATGACCTGTTCCAGAAAATAGTCTAAGTGAAAACCCTGAGTTCACTAACCTGAGTTCTGATAATGAAATATGTTAATGTTGAAGTATGCTGAGCAACATTTTAAAATACACAATAGATCTCTACAAATTTTAAGTTTGAACCAGCAAATCTCTAAACTCAGTTTTATATCACTGATTTATAAACTCTTTTTGATCCATATTTAATCTATAGCTTTATGCTCATGAAAAAGGACAAATACACAGACACTGCTATTTATTTTTGTATCAAACTGTTTGAGGTATACACAGTCCACACCTTATATTATTAACAACAGGCAGAGGACACGTGTGTGCGGAAAGAGTTTACGGCAGTCCATGAGTTTATTTAAAAAAAAAAGAATAGAAAATGACAGTGTTGTCTCTTTCAAATGTGAAGCTGACAATATGTAAAAGAAGACTGTAAATAAACCACGATTTTATGTTCGGGTGGAGTCGGCAGACAGAGTCAGCATCTAAGGACAGGGAGTCAACGCTGCCATGAGGAGCTCCATCTTGTAGACAAAGTTTCGGCCCTCCATCTTGCTCCAGTGGACCTCTTTGTACGGCCCTCGGAGGTGGCTCCACTTGGTGTCCTGGATGGCGTCGCTCTTTGGCAGCTCTTTGATCTGGTTGCGAGGGAACTGCACCAAAACTTTGCACCCACTCTCTGGGCCATTACGTACTGAAGAGAAAAAAAACATTCATGAACGATGGTTATTTACGTTTGCAAATTCATATCTACTAGATATTACAATGACAATTATTAAATCAAAACATAATTCTTCAGTATGACCGTCACATGGCCTGAAGAAAATGGTTCATGATGCATTACATTAATTACAATTTTTTTTTTTTAAGAGGTGAAGTTTGTTAAAGATTCCTCAGCATGTATCAACCTGTCTGTAATCTTGTGTAATCTTCTATAAACTGACAGACTGGGTGTGGTCTTGATTTATTCAAGCTGTTTCTATCCCTCCTTAATAAATAAATAAATAAATAAATAAGGCCTTTTAGCCTCTATTCCACAAGAAAGCAGGGACAGACTGGTGTGTGTGTGTGTGTGTGGGGGGGGGGGGGTGAGTAGTGTCTGAGCTGCTGTGACTACAGACTACAGTGAAGTGTAATGAGTATTTTAACCTGAGGACCATCAGCCTCACCTGAGATAGCGTACTCTCCGTTGGGAGAGGCAACAGTAACCGCAGAGGCATTTCCAATGCTCTCTACTGGGCCCAGACCTACATGGTTACTAAAGCTCAGGACGTGCCAGCCCATCACCTTGGCCAGCTGCTGAACCGCATGCACCTGATGCTGCGACATCTGCAAAAAGACGGCGGGGATACACAGAACTTAAAATTAAAGCACTTATACAGCATGTGCTCTTTTAGGGTCAATACAGAACAGTGTGTAGCCATACTTTCAGCAAATTCAGCCTCCTCCATAAATTGTGAGTTAATGGTGATACCTGTGAGAGGAGAAAGTCCTGCAACTCCTGTTCCTGGTGTGACAGTGTGACGACACGTCCATCTCTGTGCACCACCCTGATCTGCTCCACACCGATGTTCAGCTGCAGCTGGATGGACCTAAATGCACCAAATAAACACAATGAGCCTCATCTGAGAGATCCTACCTGTTGGTCCAGTATGACGGGAACAACCGGATATGAGGACGGAAAAAAACTAATTTTTCAATTCCATCTATGGATACAACAAAAATACTAAAATATAATGATAAATGTTAGCTAAAAACAAAAGTGTAAAAAACAAAAATAAAAAATTACTATAAAATCTGGAAACTGAAATAATAAAATATTTAAATATTTGAAAATATTATAAATTAATTAAAAGCAAACCATAAAATACATGTCAAAAAAAATCCAATAATATTTTGAAAATTAAAAATATGAATATTTAAAATAAAATTGGCAAATCAATATTAGAACCTAATTTAAAATATAACAATGAACAAAAAATAACCATGTAATATTGCAGAATAATAAATAAAACATTTAAATAATAAAAAAGGTTAAATAAATAATGGAAACAAATTTAATAATAAATTAATAAAAATATATACAGGGATCATACACCTTTTCAGGGTCAAATTCAAGCACTTTAAGCACTTTCAAGGTCCATTTTCAAGATTTTCCAGCACATTAACACTGGAAGACAAATCTATACAAATACATACATACTCAAAATTATTTCACTTTTTTTTTTTTTTTTTTTTTTTTTTAAAAACCTGTCATGTCCGGCAGCTCTCTGCAGTCGGAATGATGATCCGAATACACTGATGTACCAAACATATTTGCTTTTACAAGAACAGTTCTATTAGTTTCTTTAGGCTATTCTTGTTTATTTATTTTTTATTTGTTAAATTTTTTTATATAGTTTTTCATGCCAGAAGGGAAGAGGAAAAAAAAAAATCAAGGAAAAGTGGATATACATACCTACATACACACATTTATAAATATGCATATACATATACACACAGACACATTTCTGCTATTTGTAGTAATTTGTGCCTCTGTCATGGAATGACCTCAATAATGAGGGCAAGAAACTGCCACCACTGAGGCCGCGCATCCTGATGGCAACCGCGCGCAGACCCCAGAGGAGGAAGCAGGGAGACCAAGATGAGATTTTTTAGGACACCATTCAGTATATCTAAGAGTGACAAAACTAACACGGATTTATGTTGGAGGGGTTGCAGACAAATTGGTGACGATCTACATATTTTCTGGGATTGCCCAGTCTTAAAATCCTACTGGCAAGAGATTCAAGGAGAGACTCGAACTATGTTAAAATTTAATTTGCCACTCGATCCAAAATACTAGATCTTGGGCTGGATACCATTTGGTGGATTAAGAAAAAAGAAAGTTAAGATACTCCAAATCTGTTTTATGGTGGCAATGAAAATGATAACACGCTCTTGGCTCAAAGCACTGCCTCCCAAACTTCTTCAATGGCAAGAAGGTTTAAAAAATGTGTATGCACTGGAAAAAATTACTGCAAAACTTCATCTGAAACTAGTTTTGTTTACAGACTTGTGGGCTCCTGTCACTGACCACTTTGGCTGGACATAATTACTGGCTGTCTTCACTTGGTATACTAATATATTTATTTTTAATTACAATTCCTTGTTGGATTGTGACACAACATTGTTGAAAGTGTACACCTATCTATTTTTATTTGGCTGGAAAACTTTTTTTTTAATGCAATACATCTGTAAACATCTGTAACTGCAGAAACTATTTCAAAATAAAAAACTGAAATAAAATATAAGAAAATCATAAATATGAATATTTAAAATAATAAAACCTGTAAATAAATAAAAAACTATGTGTAACTGAAAGAATTAAAAAACAAAAAACATTACACAGAGTAAAAAAAAAAAAACACAGTCCTTCACTTACTTGCAGATCTGCTCGTAGCCCTGCGAGGTGATGAGCACCTTGACACTGGACTCGTACACATCATTGATGTTGGACCAATGAGCCTGGATCTGTGGGTCTTCAATCCGACTGGCCAGGCTATCGATGGTCCGTGCTGTCCTAGTGACCACAAACACCGTGACACCCATTGACAAGGGTTGCTAAGTATTATACAGCCAACAATGATTCTTCTCTTTAGAGATTAAATATCCTGAGATAAAACAGCAAAGACAAAAGACATGTAAGCCACCTGCTGGCAAAATGTGGGACTGAAAAGAGCAGTCCAAAAAAAGTGCCAGATTGCTCGAACATTTCTGGAATGTATTGAATTGTAGCACAATACTGCTGCTGGTAACTGTTTCTGTATTTATAAAATTATGGCTGGCTATTTTACCTGCTACGTAGGAAGATGTGTTTGGCCTGTTTGATGATCTTCTCCAGCAGCCCCTCACTCTGCTGCAAACTGGCAATTTCTGCCTTGTCATAGGCCAGTGGCCCCGCCAGGCGCAGACGTTTGTGGCCAAAGGGGGCGCTAGAAGGGCGTGGCATCACCACAGAGCTCAGCTGCTGCTTGTGAAACTATAAAAGAAACTAGGTTTTTCAATGAAAAGTGCACATATATAAGTACATTTCAATTGATAGCTTTTTTTTTGTTCTTTAAGTTTTGAGGTGGCTCAGATGTGGCGGTGTCTCCTGGCAGAGCAGCAGTACGATGGCCTATTAGGGTCACTGCCTCTTCCTGCGTCTAATTTAGCAGATGAGCTCTTCTTGTTAAAAAGGGAGTTCTTCCTCCTCACTTTCATCAAGTAATACTAAAGGGGATTATTGGATCATTGGAGTTCTCCCTTATACTGTAGCTTCTTTAACTTGTAATATAAAGCATATTGAGACCTTACCAGTATTCTCCAACCAATACAGGGTATTTGAGGATATACATTTTGATAACTTAAAAGTTATCCTGTAACCCAGTGTGCAGGACACTGAAAAATAAGGTTAAAACTCCCTTTTGAACAAACTAAAAATGTGTCAACTCATAATGTCGCCACTTCTACACATGAGCATCTTGCGACTGGTGATATCATCTGACATAAAAGGTGATAACAATATAATGCATTTGAGTTCATATCTGCCAGGTTTTCTCCATGGGTGGTTCATAGGTTAGGCTCTACAGGACTCTCACTTCTCACCTCTCTCATCATCTGATGCAGATTGTGTTCTAGTACGTAAAGATGGTCATCTGGTTTGGGTTTCTCTGGAGATGTCCGGTTGTTCTTCTTCTCTCCTGTAGAGTGGCACAGTGAGATTGACAGCTGCAGACCTGTGAAGAGAAAATCACAGGGACAAACCAGGTGTGTCTGGATGGGAGACTGACAAAGGCAGGAGTGTTCATTAAAAGTTAAAAAGAAGAGGGTTGAGTTGTCTCCAAAGTTTCTGGTTTAGAGCGGCAAGATTGGGGGGGGGGGGTGTTCAAGTTAAATAACCGCGGATACAGGTGCCAGCTTGAATGGTTTATTGTGGATTGTGGGTGGTTTATTGTGGATTGTGGGTTGTGGTCTGCAACAACAATGAACGAATAATCAGCATTACAATAATCATTATACACCATAACTGAACCATAGTATCGAGGTTACAAATAAAGAACGTTTTCCCATAAACTGAATGTCCCAGAAGTCTAATAATCCCAGTATATACAGCTCCTAATTAACACTAATCAGCATACTGCAAAAGTTCTAATAAAGGAAAAACATCAACGCATACACTCTTAACCAAATAAACTCAGCTGTACTTAACTACATAATAAAGGCATCAGAACTCACCTTCTGGCATTTACACACAACGATAAACTTATGAGATACAGCCAAACATCCTCTCCATACCCAGTGAAAGAAAGAAAGGGCAGAAACACCTGTGGTGCATTCATGGGACATCCGTAAACTATAACGCGTTCAAACCGCAGGAAATTCTAAACTTATAATAAACACCAAATATAAGCATCAACAGTGTGGGCTTTCTAACAAAAGTGAAAGTGCTTCTTTATATTAAAAGAACGCTAGAGCTGTTTTACTAATTGGGCTGTGTGTGGCCCAGGTACTAAAATGAGTCTGACACCCCTGAACTAGAAGTAAAAAAATATTTCATTAAACTGTGAATAACCATGTGAGACGAAGTGCGTCTGACTCCAAATTTAAATTTTTGATTGTTTCTTTTTGTCCATCTCTGTTATGTTTTATGATAGTATTCATGCTTGTGTTTTGTCTCTTGATCATTTCCTGTTTTAGTTTGAAAGTTGTTTTTTCTCGTGTCTTCTTTTGGATTTACCGCCTGCATTTTTGTTCTTTTTCTGTCCCTTGTGTTTACCTGCCTGGCCCTGTTTGTTCCCACTTGTGTCTTGTTTTGTAATCAATCCTCTGGAATTCATCGCTTCCTTCTTTTCTTTATCAGATCATCTTGTCTTCCTCCCCAGCGTCCATCTGTACCCCCAGCCTGTTCTGATTTGAATCTTTCACCTTTTGTTAATGCTTAATGGTTCCATATGTACCACTTAAAGATGTATTAACTTTCGTCTGACATGTCTCCAGAATGTAAATTTAAAGTTTCAGCCCAAAATACCACACAACTTAATTTTTGCACCATGGCTGTGGGACCTAAGTTCCCATGACTATATCCAATAAAACCACAGTGTTCCGAGTCCACAGTGGAGTGTATAGACTGACTACATGCACAGATATTGTTGCATTTTTTTATGTTTTCATCTCTTCAATGGCATTCACAATCACTTTACAAGTGGACAATCCCCTTGCTCTTATTTTGAAAGTTTAGTCTCTGTTGTACCAATCTCATCCCACACTCAGACTATTTCCACCATCTTGGACTGTAGCTCTTGTTCTGCTGTGAGCTAGAAAGTCACTCTAACCTGCAGCAGATGGAGAATCGGTCCATGTGCTGCAGCACCATATTCAATGAAGCTGCAGAAGAGAAGAAGCTGAAGCTGAAGTCCAAGACTATGGAGCTGGAATTCAACTTCAGGATGAAAGTCTCACTCAAGATACAGCTGATACTGGTCAGTAATTCTCTCAAGGTAGGGTTTGTGCTTCCTTGCACAGCTACAGGCATGCAAATACACGCACATATAAATGTGAGGAACACTGAGCCAGAACCCCATTTGTGTCATATTCTCACCTGGGAATGGCTGTGAGATGATCTGGTTCTTCACAACAATGTGAGGTATCTGGGATTTAATCTGAACTGCCTCCCTGGACAGCTGGGCGAAGATCTCCTTACAGAGCAAAACATTCTGAGCCGCCTCCAGCTTCACATGCCATGGCTGCATACCTGAGCAGAGATCAAAGAAAAGGCCAAGAGTTTTCTTTCTGGGATATACTGTCACACTTTAAAGCAGGCTCAGTTGGCATTTGCCAAAACCTCCAGCCTAAATAGCGCTTTCTCACACAGAACATACACTTTTATTAGTTTCATGATGTAGAGAGAAGGAAGAAGGAAAAAACAAACAAAAACACTGCCACCTTGTGGCCTGGCAATGGGAACTACATTGTTTTCATTGTTTCAAGCGTCTTCGTGTAAACGCAGAGCGTTTCTGAAATGTCTCCGTGTAAACGGGAGGCTGAAATGCCCCAAAAAGACGCAGTTTCCAGTGGAAACGGTGCCGTGGAAACGGGGCCTCAATGGGGCTATGTGGTGGCCAATCCATGTGTGAAAATTGTGTCTCACGCTCCCAGAACCACTCTTTCACAATTCAAGCCCGATGAATTCTGGCATTGTCATCTTGGAATATGCCCGTGCCATCAGGGAAGAAAAAAGATGGTGAAAGATGGCCCATGCAGTAATTATCCAATAGGAGGCTCGTACCTATTTGCTTAGCAAAATCCAGGTGGCGACTTTTTTTTTTTTGGCTAGGCAGTGTATGAATACCTTGAGTTACAGGCCCTTGTATTCCATAGGGCCAGGTTGAAATTTTAGCACATTTTAATCTGCATTTTAAGCCCTCATAACTTAATAAGTACGGAAGGTAGAAACATGAACTCTTCAGGGCTAAAAATAAACTACTATCAAATCCATTTTTATACCAACTCTACCTCGCTTTGTAGCAAAGATTTTATTCTATGACCAACTTTGAGAATCCATATCATAGGATATAAATCATAGTTTCCATAGTCTATGATGTAGAAGAACAGAAACAAGCACTGTTATCCTGGATGTTTGATCTGTTTTTCTATTAATTTCCTTGAGAAAACGTCAGAAAGTGCATTTTGGGTAAAGTTTTAAGAGTCATATCACTGTGAGATAGGTGGCTGGTCAAAACAAATACAGCATATGGAAGGTCTCCTTTTTACCTATATTTCGATACCAGGCTTATCTTCTTGTTGTGATTCCTTCTGTGTCAGAATAACTTTATAGTACAGTCATATTTTAACACTTGCTAATGTAGCTTTTGGCTGTGAAATAGAGAAACATCATCAGTGTTCACATGTTCAGTATAATGGGTATGGACATATCACACTGTTTAAACTTTAGATCCTGAAGAGGTTTTTCATAATCCTTGAGATTTGTGCAAGCAGAGGGGCCTAAATCACAGAAGGGCCCCTTTGGAATAGAGCTTAAATGTGCTTTTTTTAGCCCCAAATTTTCATTTTCTCTACGTAAGAAGTTATAAGGGCTCAAAAAATAATAAATACATAAAACTTTTCAATTCTGAGACACCACTATGTTCTTCCAGGGCATGTAACTAAAATATCCATAGTAAGCAGGTAACAAAACAAAACAAACAAAAATAAATAAAGCAGCTGATTCGGGGGGGGGGGGTGTCAGGTGGGATCTTTTGTAAGATTTGATTGATTTTATATGGAATGGCACAAATTCAAAGTTGGTTTTCACTCACGTGCTCAAATGTGCACACTGGTTATGGATGTTAAAGTCAAATAGAATCACGAGATGAAAATGAACTGAAAATATGCAACGTGGAAGAGACAAATCTCTATTTACTGAATCAGTTTTACAGTGTTCGCATGTTGAACCGTACCAGCTTTGCTCTTCTGCTGTCTTCTGAAGAGGCTGACAGTTCCCAGATCACCGATGTCAGGAGCTTGTTTCTGAATGGACACCTGAAGATACAAACAGTGTTGGACTATTATACACATGATAATTGTCTAAAATAATGAAGTAATAAAAAGTTAAATATAATAAAAAAAAATATGGATCTCTACCAGCCAAAATAAAATAACTCCAAACCAACCAACATCTTTAACCATGTTGTACATGTTACTTCCCTCTGACCTTGATATAAGCAGAACCCTCCAGGTCACTGGGAATCTGGACGTCCAATGGGCAATAGTCCTCTGGGATTTTTTTGTCCAGATCAATGTCAGTGTTTTTGATCACTTCAAATGTGCCGTGGTGGGGGAAAAGGGAGCCTGCATGAGCAAATACATTAACTTCAAGTTAGAAAACAAGTTATGTTAATCTGTGGGGCACAGCAGCACTGACTTAGTGAGGGGTTTTCTTGTCACCTGCACTGCGGTAGCTGAGGTCTCCCAGGATCTTGTCTCCAACTTTGCGTAGTTTCCACTGTGAGCGCAGTCGCAGGAGCTCAGAGTTAAAGTCCCTCTGCCTCCTGTTCTCCTGGTTCTCTGCGACTGACTTACTGAGCTTCTCTGCTCCCTTCTGAAGGATCTGTGCTGCTGTGGCCAATGATTTTTTTTTACTGATCAGCTGGAAAACCTGTGGCGTCTACAGGAAGACAAGAAGGTGTAACAGATCTTTTTCAGGATAAACCTAACAATGTGTTGTGCTCACATTTACAGATTATTTGTAGAAAACATATGCTGCCCCACTTGAAGAGTCAGTAAAAGTGATATTGTTTAGTTTACCTTTCCAGCTGTTGGCTCCTGAGACACTGGGTCTAAGGCCATGTACTTCTTCTCCTTCACCACACTGAGCACATCATAGAGCACACACATCTCTGTGAGGGCACTGCGGAGGTTGTTACGCACCGAATCCCAGGGCCAAAGAGACGGTTGAAACTTCACTGTGCCTGTGCAAGAAAACAGATAATCAGACTTGATTTCAACAGGCTGTATCAATACAAAAAAGAACTATGTTCTGTTTTCAATCCATCTATCCAAAAGACATGCCGGTCCTGCTTTCTTCATCAGAGGAAACCACAAGAGAGAGGAGTCAGAAGTAAACTTTAAACAAAGTCTAACTTTATTGCAACTTTATTAACTTTATTTTATGCAACTTTGGCATAACTGAACTTGGACTACAAAATCGCTGCCAAAAAAAAAAAGGCTCATTCACGAAATTTGTTAGCCGGAAGTCCATGACCTTGTTTAGCAGTGATTGTCTATCAGGATGGATGATTGTCCTTTCATTCCGCTGATTATACAACAGGATGGATCGGTTGGATGAGGGTGAGGGATTGATGGCTTTCACAGCCTGAGGGAAGAAGCTGTGCTGCAACCTGTTTGTGTTTGCCTTTAGTTGTCTGAATCTCTTTTTTTTGATGGGAGGGGGGTAAACAGAGAGTGTCCAGGGTGAGTAGTGTCCATTGTGATGCAGACAGCCTTTTTCTGGAGTCAGCTGTTATAAATGTCACTGAGGGGGGGTAGTGAGGTTCCTGTGATTTTTTTCTGCCTCTCTCACCTCTCGCTGCAGATCTCTCCTGTCTTGTGCTGTGCAGCTGGAGAACCAGACTGTGCAGCAGTAGGTCAGGAGGCTTTCAATGGTGGCTCTGTAAAAGTTCACTAGCAAGCGCTGAGGGAGGTGAGAGTGCTTGAGCTTCCTGAGGAAGTAGATTTTGCTAGACAAATTGGAAATGGGTGCAATGATTCATTTAAACACGTGCAAAACAGAGTGTGGCAGTGGGGTGTGGTTTAGCGCTCTGTTGCAGGGTAAGGGTGGGGCAGTGGGTTCAGGGTGCAGCATTAGGTGAGGTTGGTGGCACAGCTGGCTGGCATGAGTGTAATGAGTTCTCTTTTTACGTAGTAGCAAGCTGGTGAGGAGAAGAGGCAGATGTGGAGTACAAGCTAGCGGCAAAATCAGTTCGTTCCACAGAAAGACCGCGAGGTTTGAAAAAGGAAAATAACTCGTGGACGTGAATATTGCACAATGTGTCTGTGAAGTGTGTGGGGACCAAATACGGACATATGTCACACAGTGTTTGTACAATTCTAATGAGCTTGAGAGCCAGTATTGGTTTGACCAACTTTATTCCTCAACACAGCCTAGACTCTCTTAGACAGCTTTACTGTAATTTCTTCAAGTAGTCTTCAGGAATAGTTCTCTAGATTTCTTGTAGGACATTCAAAGCTCTTCTGTGGATGTTGGCTGCATTCTCTGTCAAGATGATCCCACACTGCTTCAGTAATGAAGTCCGGGCTCTGGGGAGGCCAATCCATGACTGATAGTGTTCCATTGTGTGTTTTTCTATCCAGGTATGCTTTTACGGCACTGGCAGTAGATCAGTGTCATGCTGACAAAATTAAGCTGCTGTGATTCAGATGCCTTCCAGATGGTGCTGCATGGTGAATCCAAATCTGTCTGTACTTTTCTGCATTCAGAATTCCTCTGGCTGAAATACAACCCAGAGCCTCCACTATAATTTACAAATGGCTGTAGACACTCAGTGTTCATAATTTAAAGGAGAATCTGCTCCCTCAAATTAAATGATATATTGAGTTCAAATAACCACAACTTACCTTCTTCTTCCTCTGCGTCCTTCTTGCCCCACTCTGGGTCTTTGGGTTCCCCCTCGACGTCCTCCTCCGAGTCAGAACCCTGGCTGAAGTCAATTCTTTGTGCCAACTTTGCCAAGTTCTGGGACATGGACAGAGGAGGGACGTAAGTCTCGGTCCCATCCAGGGCCACTTCCTGCACCTGCTTCTCACAGGAAGACTCGATGCTGATCCTCACCGCTGGACCACCAGACATGATGACAGAGCTGGCTTAGAGGTGGAGGAGGACAGGCAGAAATGGTTCATCAGCAAACACATACATCAGCATACACAGGGGAGACCAGAATACCTCTGAAATCCTTCTGCTGCTAGCATTCGTTACACCAAATAGTTCACTTCAAAAGTGTTAAAATGAAAAAGAAACTAGGAAATGTTCCCTCATCCACTTTGGATGGTAATAATCCACCCATTTTAGCCAATCACATTTTAACTAAATAACTAATGGCTGCACTCCCTGCATTTGATTGTTTATCGTTGCGTCTGGTTAGCAGCGCTAGCTAGCCTTAGCTCTGTGCTTATTTCACGCAGGGTAAAAGAAGACTGAAGATCAAGAGAACAACTTAAAACCCAAAAATACTCTGTTGCTCGTGTAAATCTTACCTCTGGTACTCACTAGTGTTACAAGTATAGAGGGTTATTCGCAGGAATTGCACTAAATGTTGCAACAGAAGTAAATGGCTCATCAACACAAGCGTAACTTCTATAACAATCCCCCCCCCCCTCCCACGGCGCAATTCTGACGGACTGAGGCTGCGCGCTGTTTCAACACTTCTATAACTTTAGCATTATTTACTTATTTATTATGTGTGTGCATCTACAATTATATATTTCTTAGTTTATTATGCGTGGTTTACGTAAAAAAATGCTTTTATATGCAAATATAGTAAGTAGGAACTAAAGTTTCATGTGGACGAGACGGATACGGCGGGCAGTTTAAACCGGAGGATGTGACGTCCAGGACAAAGACGGTGCGTTTTTTGGGTTGGCATGGATTTCGGATGATAAACCAAACTTCGGGCGTCCTGTTTGGTTTTTTCTTGAATAATAAACCTTTATCCTAAGTGTAGTTTGTCCCACTGAACCGTTATGGCGGTGAACAAAGTGAAGCTTGCAAACATTAGCCGTCGCTGCTAAACGAGCTGCTACTTACTGTTCGTCTTTTGGGGAAATGTCCGCCAGGAAAGGGGAAGAAAATGAAGAGAAAAGTGTCCAGATTAAGACCGAGTCCGAACGAAGAGGCTCGGATAATCCGAGAGGAGCAAGAAAGGAGGAGAAAACTGCGGATACAGCAGGTACTAAGGACGTGTCACGGTTTGTGCTCCGCTTCAGGTCCCTGAGTTCTGCACCTGTGTTTTGTAAAAAAAAAAAAAAAAAGCCAGCAGTTCCATAAATCAGCTTTGTGCGTGATAAAGACTTAAATGAGGCTCATACATTAAATTTTATTTACACTTGCAAAACTGTGCTCTGTCTTTTTGAATACGTAGTGCAATGATTTTGGAAGTTTGATCCATCTCGTTGACTGATTTGCGTTTATTACAGTTTTTGTCTATTCGCAGATGATGTGACGAGGATCTCAAAGGTTTTAAAACAGGTCATTTTTTGGGCACAAACAGGGAATAAATAATCAAAATGGCAGTATCAGCTATTGGTCAAATGAACTGGTGGTGTGTTTCAACATCAAAATGAAGTGGACCGTCATTGCAACTGATCAGTCACTATGCCAGATTATTTTAAATCTTGCCTGGTATATGAAGATTGACTGCATGTTTTGTGTTGGCACCCAGGTGCGGGAGCAGCAGCGGTACATTGCATTACAGATCCGCCGAGAGGTTGAGCAGAGGAGGCAGTATGAGTTGCAACGACTGGAGCAGGAACTGAGGAAGGAGTGGGAGGATCAGCAGAGAGAGAAGCTCCATAAACTGCAGAGGTTATACCAAGAGAGCCTTCGGCTAGTTGGCCAGGGGCACAGGAGTGCAAAAGAAAATGTAAGATGAAGCTGGTGTTCAGTGAGAAAGAGAGCATCTTAATCTCTCACAGAATAGACACATCTGTGTATGAAACTGTCTTAGTTTTTAGATGTTAGTTGCTGATGTAGTAATTCTTCAATACACACTATAGTTTAAATTAGAGACACTAAAACTGGGATTATGAAAGGATAAAAATAATTTATGAAACTAAATTTTGAGCCACATCATTGTAAACATAAATTAAGCAGCACTGTCCGCAGGGTTTCTGTGGGTGATTTAAAAGGTCTGAAATTAAAATTCGGGAAATTAAGTCATTAAATCTCCTGTAAAACTTGATCTGTTCAAGACTGGTACAAAAATCATAGTCAGCAATCTTTTATATATATATATATATATATATATATATATATATATATATATATATAAGTTTTGACAGGTGTAGGAACCCTTGTCCATATGAATTAATTTGTTCCTGAATTTCTTGTTCAAGGAACCCGACCTGGCAGCAATAGCTCAGAGGGAGGAGGAGAATCACACCAAAGCAGAGGAGCGTTATCGAGAAGCCCTGAAGGAGCTCAAATCACAGAGGATTAAAGACCACGAGAAGCAAAACCAGTGAGCACTGTCACAAACATTTTAAGTTTATGTTTTTGAATTTCATCAGAATTAACTGATCATTAAGTGGGTGGCTTCACTGTTCCGTAGGTCCATCAGTACCAGGAAGAAAGCGCTACAGGCAGAAAAGGAAAGATCAGCAAAAATGGCCAGTCTCCCTCTGCCTCCTCCAAATCCCATTCAGGTGATTTGCCCAAACAGTGATATTAATTTCCTGAACTTTCTTCAAATTTAAAATCCTGAAAATCAAATCAGATTATCCTCCAGTGGTGTGATTATGGTGTGAGCTTTTGTCTTTTATTTTTTGAACTGATGCTTAAGGAAGATTTTGCCACGTGAGACAAACAGAACTGCATTTCAGAGGACCCATTTTGGGATTGTAGTTAGCCATATTGATCCCTGTTTACACAGGTTTTTACTACTGCATGAAGCCAAGGTAATGTTGTCCTCTCTTGTTCAAGCAGAACATCAGTCCCAAAAAACCACGTGTTGTAAGGAGATCTGATGTGAGTGCCTTTGCTACCACACATTACCACATGTACAAGAGCACAGTGGATAGAGAGTTGGACATAAACCAGGTAACAACACTCATTCTTATTTGTATTTATCAGCATGGTTTGTCAGTCTGTGTTCTGTCAGATTTCCCTGATCTATCTGTCTAATCAGCCTAATGCCCACGAGGAAGCTGAGCTACATGTGAGAAGACAGCAGGACTTTGAGGAGGAGGAAAGGAGGAAGACAGAAGAGCAGCTGAAGAAGGCTCATCTCAGAGGGAGGCAGGCTCTGAGGAGAGAACAGCTCATGCAGGTACAACTTACCTGGTGACTAATTTACTATTCACTTAAATGGCAGAAAAAAAATCTAGAAAGAAATCGCACGTTGGCTCGGCAGATACCTCCGTTGCTTCGCAGCACTAGCTTTAGAGCCTCCACTTCTCTGTGAAGGTTGAATGTTTCCATTACATGTTTAAAAGATGTATTACCTAAACATGTTTGATAGTCTTGTATCAGAAAATTAACATGATACTTGTAACAAAGAGACAGGAAATGTTTACTTTTTGGTCATATTAAGTGCTTGGTCTGTGTTTGATGGTGTCCTCTAGGATCGTGAGCGTTTATTGGTTGAACTGGAGCACATGCAGCAGTCAGACCTGCTGAGGAGGAGACAACAGGTGTCACAAATGCCTCCTCAGATCTTCCAGCCTCTCTACAAGAGACAGGAGATGCGGGAGGACTTCCAGAGGGAGATGGAGTTTGCCTTTGAGGACATGTACACTGGAGAGAGGAGTAAGGACGGTTTATTGTGTATTTTCTAGAAGATATAGGTTTTCAGTACTTGTAAATTTGCTTATAACAAGGGAAAACCTTGGTAGCCAGAAGACAAAACTCTACCAATATAACTTCTGATATATAATTCCATGGTACAACTTTTCTAGTTGTACTGAAGCCTCTTTAAACTTTGACTGTGACTGATTCCAGGGGTTAAAGGTGACCTGGTGGTCCAGCTGGCACCTGAGCCTCTTCCAGTCCACTCCACAAGCAACCAGGACCAAGAGCTGGATGTCACACTGGATGAAATCGCCACACCTGAAACAAAAAACACACAACATGGCACAGAGCAAGAACCTGGAAGCACTGAGCAGGAAATATCTGCGGAAGGTGAAGATAAGCACCATACTTAAAAAAAACCAAGTAATTCTTATACAGTTTAATGAAAATATATAAAATCAAGGGGGCAGCATGGTGGTGTGGTGGTTAGCACTGTTGCCTCACAGCAAGAAGGTCCTGGGTTCAAATCCACCTTTCTGTGTGGAGTTTGCATGTTCGCCCCTGGTTTGCATGGGTTTTCTTCTGGTACTCAGTCCAAAGGCATGCACTTAGTGGGGTTAGGTTAACTGGTGATTCTAAATTACCTATAGGTGTGTATGTGAGTGTGAATGGTTGTCTGTCTCTTTTCCACGCCTGTAATATGCGGGGAAAAGAGTGGATTGGTGGGACAGATACGGGAGAAAATGCGGAGGGAGACCTGCACAGGTGAGCTGACAGTGCATCACTGCGTCACACAGCAGGAAACGCTGAGCAGCAAAGTCCTGAAGACAGAACAAGCAATAAGCACAGTAACACAGGCAGTGAACTTTATAAGAGGCAAAGGTTTAAATCACCGGCACTTTCGGAGGAAATAGCTTTTGAATTTGGTGACGTTTTTTTTTAATTTTTATTACACAGGTCCCATGAGCTACCTGAGGAAATCTGTCAAGTTCATGAAAAGTAAAGTAAAAGACTCAGCAGGGCTCCGGGGTGAAAGGTGGCTGTGTGAGAAGCATCCACACGCCCGTGGAGCTTCAGGGATGGGACTGTGTGATTGCCAAAAAAAAAAGATATCAGACCACCGCTGTGTTTGCAGCTGTGCTTTTTGCTGATAAACTGGACACACTGCGCAGTTTAAGCAGCGTTTTTGTGACTGTGAAGCGCAGAAATTAATTTTTTACCTGGAAAATTTGCAAATTTTCATCAGCTTGAAAAATTTTCATTTTTCCTGATGTTATTTTTGAAGAAAAATATAATTTTATATCTTATTTTATGTGTTGAGGAAAAAGTTGCTGTATTCTGGCCATTCAAATTCATTGTGCTGATTAAAATTCCTGTTCGGCCTGTGATGCAGACATGTCATGTATTTTGGATGACTGACGGAACATCCATAAACTTTCTCGTCTAGTTTCGTCTCGTCAACGAAAACTCACAGACGTCTCGTCATGTTTTAGTCATCAAAGAGCCGTGTTTATCTCGTCATCGTCTCGTTATCGTCATGAAAAAATGGGTCATCAACGAAATAATTTCGTCATCCTTAACGAAAACAACACTGTGACACTGAAAAGGAAAGCAGAAGAAAATGAATGGATATAAGTCAAAGGTGCAGCATGGTGGTTAGCATTGTTGCCTCACAGCAAGAAGGTCCTGGGTTCAAATCCCTGTGCGTGGGTTTTCTCCAGGTACTCTGGCTTTCTCCCATAGTCCACATAGTCCATAGTTCCATAGTCCACTCCCATAGTTAGTGGGGTCAGGTTAATTAGTGATTCTAAATTGACTGTTGGTGTAAATGTGAGTGTGAATGGTTATCTGTCTTTATGTGTTAGGGCAAGAGGAAGAGAACACCCTGAACAGATTGGCAATCTGTTACAGGTCTAATGCCCCCCTAACCCCCATCACTGCCCCGCATGACCCTGAATTGGATAAGTGGATGGATGATATAAAATAAATAATTCAGATATTAGTCTACTGAACTGTGCTGTGTGTATTATATAAAACATCTTTCGGTCCAGAATGTAGTGTGACTGTTGAAGTGGAACCCCCTAAACCTGCTCCTCGACGGGCATTAAAGAAACTCCTGGATCGTATCAGGAACCAAAGGAACCAGTGGACTGACCACAGCAGTCGCAGCTCTGCTGCTGATTCACCAGCCATGATCAGGGATCAGATCCCAGAGCATGACACAACTATTGAAACAGGCTCTCTGATCAGTGGGGAAAAAGACAAATGGATTCCGGTCGAGCTCCGGGAGGCTGCCTGCTCTCCACCAGGTAACTCGGTGACTGCCATAAATCTGTTCTTTATATTTAGATTTCCTTTACCCCCAATTTGTTAAATCATCTGTCTTTGATTAATAGTAACATAACTATTAATATTTTATTTTTTTAATCTTTTTAAAACATGTACAGCATCTTAAGTTATAATAGTGAATGTTACTACTGCTCACCTGTTTTCACGAGCTTCTCTTCTTTTCCCACGATCACAGTAAAAAAGCTTTAATGTTTATTAGAGAACAATAATCTTGTGTTTTTGTTTTTTTGTTTTTTTTGCCATCATCAGCTTCAGGTACTCAGCTTCCTCATGTTCTGGCCAACAGAATCCAAGAGTTTGAAGAAGAACGAAAGAAACGGGTACATGAAATTTTAATTTCCCTGATACTTTTCACATAAATGTAAGAGAGCAGTTAATATTAACAGTAAAAAAAAAAAAAACTGCCTCAACCAAGGCCTAAAATTCCCTCCATGCCATGCATGTTATCTGGATATGCATTACAGGGTTCTAGCCAGCAGCTGATGCTGGTGCTGCGCCATGTTAAGGTAGTCTTGCGCCAGGCTAAGAATTTCACCAGAACTCTTCGCTATCACTGCAGTTAGCAAGTGGGCGTGCACCCCGCACACTCCACCCTGTCACTGATACCAGACTGATTTGTCTTCTCCCGCTAAATTGCTGCAATTTGGTATTATTTCACTGCAGCTTGCAATCTACCACCAGGGATGGCAATGTGTACGCCTGATCTGGCGACAGCCCTGTTCACGTTTGATTTTGCATGGCTACAGAAAGCAAAATGGCGACCAGCATTAAAGTAAGGGGGACAATTTCGAGCTTCCTATTACACATAAATTCCCAGGAGCTCAGTTTTGCCAACTTAGATTTAGCGACTTTTGTTTCCCAAAAAGCGACAAATTTAGCGACTTTATCGGTGACTTCAGCAACTTTTGGAGATGGCCCGCAAGGCCGAAATACTCCGCCTTTGCCGTGTTTTGTGTGTACACACAGTGCTCCAACCGCATCCCATCGTATGTTTCAGCATCCTCCAGACCTGGCTTCAGTGATGAAGATTGCACCAGTGACTAGCTTTAAATTATTATTATCATGAAGGCAGCTGATGCAGCTAAAAATGTATCTTCTAAACTAAAAGAAGACTGAGTTTGCAGCTTGGTAGTTGTTACTGTTTTTAAACCTTTTTTTCTATCCAGGAAGAGGAGCTTGAGATGGAGAAATGGCAGCAGATGTTTCTGCTGCAAGAGCTGGAAGAGCAGAAGGCCAAGTTGGAGCAGATGTTGCTTGAAGCTCAGCAGGAGAGAGAATGTCTGAAGGCTGCTGTGACCCAAGAAGAACCCGTTATGCAAACAGAAGTCCCTGTCCATGGCCATGATGTCATCTCTGCCACCTCTAATTTAGCCACTGACGTAAGTGTGTTTTTGGGCTCTAGTAGATTAGCCTTGCCTGATTGACAGTTCAGAAATAATCTTTACATACACTATGTTACATACACTATATCTGATTTGCTGGCTACCAAAAACAGAAGATTTTATCAGCATGTGGGTGGGGTTTCTGTGCTTAGAGCCTGAGAGTAAACAGTAAATGGACTGGTTCTGATATAGCGCTTTTCTACTCTACTTTGATACAAGTCCTACCCCAGGACCATATTAGTGATGACTACACTTTGTTGTGAGACATTCTCTCAATGGTGCACATGACAAAATCTAAGGAAAAAATGCTTGAAAATATGTTACGCAGCTCAGACTGCTTAGAGGGGATATTTAACGAAGAAGGGTAAATGAAGCTGAGAAAGAGAATCAGACAGACTTCACACACACTTTGGAGGGCCTTGACAAAAATTACTATTTTGAGCTGAACAAATTCCAGGTTTTGTCTTCTGCCATTGTCTTGTGTGAGGGGTTTTCCAAGTTGTATGAATAATTGCTCCTTTTGTGTTTGAACTTCACAGGCAGTACCGACTGCAGGTAAAGACGACCACAGCAAAAGGATCAGAGAATACCAGCAGCGGTTGTTAGAACAAAACAGGTGTGATAAAGAAATCGGACAAATTTTTGGTTACTGTTTGTCACAGTTTGTCCCTTTAGGTAAATTTGTGATACCGTGTTAAAAAAATACAACAGAATTTACATAACTTCTTGAACCACATTTTATTAATTTATTTTTTATTTTAGAATTCACCAAAGAGTAGAAGTGGCTCGCCAGCGCCTGGAGGAATACCAGCGAGCTCTACAAGTTCGTTACAACATGACTGCCACTTCGTTGCTGCCTGCTGTCGTGCCTCCAGGCCTCAATCACCCACCCCTGCACAGCACACAGTGTCTTCATCTTCCAGGTCATGTACAGGTTCCGCTGGCTCGTCTGCAGGTTCCGCCAGCTCCTATGCAGGTTCCGCCAGCTCCTGCAGAGCCTATGAACAATCATGGCATACCGCAAATGTCTGTGGAAGTTTCCACAGGAGAGTCTGACACATTAACTTCAATTCCCAACCTACCTGGTTTCAGTCTGGCTTCCAAGCCGCTGCCAGATGAAAATGAATCTGTCTCAGATGGTCTGAGATACCAGAGACTAAATGTCACTTCCTGGCTGACTGGCAGCATAATGGAGAAAGTAACAGAGCACCTTCCAGAGAGAGTGAGACCTCTGTCAGTCACCAAAGAGCAGCTACCTTACAAACTATTTACAAAACCTCACTCAAGGGAAGGCCCACTGCAGCCAGCTTCTGAACCCATCCAAGCCATGAGATCAAACGTCGCAGAGGTTACACCTCTGGTTCCAGGCCATGATCTGGCTGAGCCACAGGCCTTTCCATACACTGGGTCTCTAAGCATTAGAGAGGATGACATGCAGAGGCAGAGACGAGAGCTGCAGGAAGCCCAGAGACGAGTACTGGAGCAGAGGGAGGCAATGATGCTGCAACAGAGACAAGAGGAAGAGGCAAAGCGGAGACAGGAAGTGGAGATGGCACAGATGAGGAGACAAAAGGAGGCATTGCAGGCTCTGATTAATACTGATGCAAAAGTAAGTCAGACGTCTGTTAAATGTGTTAATTTGCAATAAATTTGTGTAAACACAAAGATTAAACAGCAGGGTGCCAAAAGACACACTCAGCTTAAATGTTTCAGCCTCATTGGTTAACCCCTTCAGTCACCACGTACACAATTGTGTACGTCATTTTCTATAGTTATATACTGTAAAAGTAATATCCATTTTCTGACATCTCCTACCTAAAAAGATTGTGTAGAAGCTTAATTTTTTTCAACCAAATTCTTGTATTGTGACCGAAGGGGTTAAAGAGGATGTGAGATATTAACCATCCCATTGACTTTTTCTCACCCACAGCCAGTTTCTCAGCCTGATGGTGAAAGCGTGGTTTCAGAGAACATTAATCAGAAACGCCTCCAGTTACTTGCATCCCTGCTGAAGGCCATAGAGGAGTCTAGTGGAGGAACTTTATCACACTTGGAGGACTCTCAGGAGAGAGACATTTTCTCTCAACAGCAACTGTCTAACAGCAGTCAAACAGGTAGCTGATGTGTTGAGCGAGCAGATATATATATATTTTTTAAAAATCTTTTCAGCACAATTTTCAATTAATTTCAGATTGAAAAAATTTCCAAAACTGCCAAAATACATGTGGCTGAATTTATAATTTAAAAAATAACTATTGTTAAGTTAACAAACATATTAAGTATCAAGCTAACTGTATTCCATATTTAATGCAACAAAAGTGCTGTTTTTGAGTTTTGATGCTGTACTGCATGTTTCAAAACACTTTTCTAATCTTCTGATTTTATTTTGAGCTGTGCAAATTCAAGGCGGAAGTGTCCAAATAACAAAACAAAGCCCCCATTCGCTGTGGAATGTCTGTTCTTTTCTTTAAGACTTTAATTTTCTTTTCTTTAAAAACAGAGCTGAAACAACAAAGCACTAATTTTGTGTCTCCTGCCCAAAAGAACAATTTCCCAGAAGCATTTGCAGCGTGGACTCTTCCCATGTCATCTTTAGTGACGCCTACTTTAAATTAGAAAACAACGTATGGTTTGACAAGACATGCCTTGATTTTTAAAGTCAGGTTTTATGTTTTTAAATGTTGTCATAGTTCATTTCTCCTGATTGCCACAGGTGTATAAAATCAAGCACGCGATCATCCAGTCTGCCTTTACAAATATTTGTAAAAGAATAGGTCTTAAAGAGCTTGCTGAATTTGAGTTTAGTACTGTAGGCGTAAAACTTTCCTTTTTGATAGAGCTCATAGTTAGGGCTGGATCAGGTGATCCTGAACCATCCCTTAGTTATGCTGCTACAGGCCTAGGCTGCTTTGGGGGGGGGGGGGGCTATTAATTCAATTCAATTAATTGAATTGAATTAATAGGATACCACCATTGCAACAAGTCAATCTGTGGAATTTCTTCCCTCTTAGATATTTTACAATCAACTATAAGTTGTATTATTGCAAAGAGGAAGTATTTAGGAACAACAATAACTCAGTCATAAGGTGGGAGACTATGTGAAGTTACAGAGTGTTGTGGCACACAGTGTGTAAAAGTTGCCAGTGCCCTACTGACTCAATAACTGCAAAGTTTCACACCTTTGCTGGCATTAACATCAGCACAAACACTGTTGTTATGGGTTTCCATATCAGAGCAGTTGTTATAGGTGTAATCTGTTTTCTCCTCAAGTACTTTGGTGTGTCTGTATATCTTGTTTTGATGCTCTTGTTGCATTAAAATAAAATATACAGTAATGCACTTATTTTAAAAACAAAAAGGTCTACATTAATTTTTTCTTTTAATCCAGATCACTGACTGTTTAATTGTCCTTTAAAGTTCAGAGTGATGTTGCTGCTGGACCTACCCTGCCATCAGCCGTCCACTCAGGAATCCTCCATCCTCCACGAGCAGCAAAGCCCCCTGTGACACGTGTCAGGCCGGGCTTCTTGGAGATGATGACTGAACAGCACGAGCTCAGTGCTATTCAAGAGGTGGAGACTTCAGTCGACACCAGCCAACTCACAGGTCTGCTGAGCTGCAGTAACACATGAATAACAGGTAGTGCATGATCTTGTGCAAGCATGTCAGTGACTCGTTTGCTTGTTTTAATTCTAGGCCCAGATGATGGTGTAACAGTTCCTTCTCACATTGCACACTGGGATCAGCAGGAGGAGTTGGAATCATCTGTGGTTTCTGACAGGACTCTGCAGACACCCTCAGAATCCAGCAGTGGACAGAAGACATCTGAAAGATCAGCTAGCTCGGGAACAAGCTCATGGAGATCCAACCTCTGGAGAGAGAGACTGCTGCTGACAGGGGCAGCAATATCTCCAGAATCCTCCATCTCTGGTGAGTAGAGAAGAACACATATAGGAAATAAATGGTAGTATTATATTAAGGGGAAACAAAAGGGGGCAATAAAAGATTTCCTCTTGGTTGGAACACTGTTTTCCAGATTCGGTCACAAGAAGAAAGTCCCCACTTTCCTCTGACTCTGGGAGAGGAGCGGACTTCTCTGGTCCTCCTGTAATGAGCTACAGATCCCCCACAGAGGTAATCAGTCCAATGACGATGACCACACTGTATCACCGCTATTTCCTTCCCCCTGGAACACTTCATCCATCCTGTAAGCAGGTTGGAAAGCTACAAGGGAAGGAACAGTTTTGTTTAATATGTAGTGAAAGGCATCATGTTGGAACTTGGCAGCTTTAAGAACTCTATCCTCCTGTGCAGTTGTAAACTACAGACACAAGTGATAATCTTATATTTCGAAACAGAAAAGTAGTGAATTTTACTACATATTAACATAGTGTTCTCTACATTTTAATACCCTCTGAGGTCCACACGACGCTGTGGATCAGTGATGAAAAATAGCCAAATCTGAGAGCTTAGGCAGACTCTGCCTCAGCCTGTGATTATGTTTGAGAAGCTTGTGTGTGTGCGTGTGTGTGTGCGTGTGTGCGTGCGTGCGTGTGTGTGTGTGTGTGCGTGCGTGCGTGCGTGTGTTCGTTCTTTCTTTCTTTCTCTCTCTCTCTTTGTTTTTATTCACTGAGCAATGATGTAAACCTGCTGAACCTGAAGTGTATTAAACTAAAATACATTTCATGATGGTTTCTACACTTGAACTGAGCTCGGTGAGTCTGTGGGCACTTACATGTCATAACCCAAACACAACTTTAATTCATCCCTCTACAAATAGATAAAGTTCACTGAAAGTCACATTGAGTATTAAGATGTTGATTAAAGATAGACATAGCTTCTAGGCCTGAAACAAGAAGCACCTTAAACCTGCTAAACCTCCTTTTGTAATGGCCAGCAGGGGGAGACTCCTCTGGTAGCAGATGGACTGTACAAAAGATGGGCATAGCCACAGTAATATTATCCATCATCTTTGTATTTTGGAGCTTCAGTGTTGGCTGGGTTTCCTGTTGAAGTAAGTGACAAGGTTTATGTAGATGAAGCTTCAGGACTTTGGCTTTTCATTGGTTTAAGTACTTTTGCTACTGGTCAGGATTCATACATAGCAAGCCATGAAATCTTTTAAACCTAAGTGTGTGTGTGTGTGTGTGTGTGTGTGTGTGTGTGTGTTGTCATTAGGCCTGTCGCGATAAACAATAAATCAATTAATCGTACGATAACTTAAAATCAGGTAGACAATTTTTATTTATCGGCTTTATCGTTTCTTCGTGTCTCTCTCTCTACTGAAGACACTAGATGGCAAAAGGCGCTCTCCTTTTGCCATCCTCTGGCGCGCTCCACTGACCCCTCCCTTTCTCATTTCCTTAGCGTAAGGGGGAGTGAACTATCGCGTCAGACGAGGCGCATTGTCTTGTACGTCTGCAGCATTAGAGGCCCGTGAGGAGTTAGCAAACTAAAGAAACGCTGTTTGATA
>JAVDPK010000483.1:95363-106535 GCA_034780415.1 Cichlasoma orientale | reverse complement strand
GTCACAGCCAAAAGTGACCGTGCCTTCAATCACGCTGGGCAGAGGACAGACTGAAGATTTTGCTGGTTTTGTCTCCCCCAAAAAAAAAAGTTTATTAAAGTAGGTAAATTAATTTATAACTTTTTGAAAAAGGGACCTCACCATTGCTTGTTATGGTAAATTTTAGTAATTTTATTTAAGATCCAGATTTCTTAAAAAGAAGGTTTTCCATCTGAACTCTCCATGTTTCTATATAAATTCTAAAAAATCTACAAAAAACAAACAAAAGACACCTTATAAAAATTAGAGTATGCATAGATAAACTTGTTGCTCTCATGCAACATTTTATTGTTTGTGCGCTCACAATTGCATTGTCTCCGTAACAACCATCAACATAACAGAGAAGAACATGTAAGTGCAAGACTTGCACATCACATCATTAAAAACAGTATGAATTTGAAAGGAAAACTGATAAATGATAATATATTACTTAGGCTACACTATTAATTTTATTTTACTTTACGAGAGTATCTGGCCCTCAGTGTGTGGCGAGATAAATTTCGGCCCTCGGACAAATGTAGTTGATGACCCCTGGTGTAGAGTGTGTAAAGGGGACAAGGCCAGCACACAAACCTGAGGAGTTCCAGTGTTCAGTGTGTGTTTGATGCCCTGAGTGCCGTTTGCTATAAAGGCCTTGATCTAGGCGCACATGGTTGGGACAAATCCCAAGTGCAGAAGTTTACTGACCAAAATATCTGGGATGATGATAATAAAGTCAGAGTGAAGAGCATTCTCACATAGCTCTGTTGGTGTTCCAGGTAACTCAGCATCACTACACAAACTGATGGGGATCAACGGATTTAATGTGGTGCAGGACCAGTTTTTCAAAACACTTCAGGATGATGGGAGGAAGAGCAATGGCCCTGTAGCTAATGACCACCAGGGGGTGACCACTGTGGTTGCAAAAAAAGCTTCCAGTTCTAAAGAAGTCTACAGGAAAATGGTCCTCTGCTCCCTCACTTTGTCACCTCAGTGAACACTTTACTAATACGTTTACAGTTTAAATCACTAGTTCGGATTCGTATTGAATAAAACATTGAGTTCAATATGTAAATTATGGTAAGTCAGGGAAGGTAGGCTTTAGCAATTTACGTCACAGGTGAATTCGTGACCAGATTTGGCAAATTAACGTGCCCTATATACTTTTTTTAAAAACTGATTCAACTGCGTATATCAAATCTGATATGTGATAGTCTGTATAATGATTGCGTTTTCCCTCAGTGAACATTTCTGGACCGCAAAATTTGGATGAAGTGAATATCTGCTCGTTGGAGCAATGGAAACAGAATTTTTCTGAGATGCACCAGAGAACTCAAAGGTACTCTGATTTAGTAAGTTAGTTTACCTTAATTATTTTTCATGCTATTCTCAATGCTTTTTGTTTGTTTGTTTTTTGCAGGCTGTATGAGCAGCTGGAGGAGGTGAAGCATCAGAAAGCCATGAAGAGCAGACAGGAAGATTATGCAAAAAACAGACTGAAAGCCAAGGAGTTCCACAAGGTGAAATACTTCGGTCATAAATATGATTCTTGGGCCTGTAGGAACTTGCTGAATTTCGAATTTGAGTAACTTAAAATAATTTTCATCTCTTCACAGAAAACCTTACAGAAGCTTCGTGCCAAGCAGACCCAACAGGGATCGACTTTGAATGCGTCATAGTTTACTTTGCAAATGTTCTAGATTTATCAATAAAGCTTTTTAAGTTATTTGCAATGAAATTGAATCAGATCATTTACTGTTTTGTCAGGCAAATGGGTGCAAGCTGGTGAAAATATTTTTAGTAAATAACGGGACTGAATATTTGAATTCAGATGAGTCTTTAATAAGAAAACATTCAGGTCATCTACAGATGTACAAAATGTTTCTCAGCTCAGATAAAAATGTAAGATCGGTTTAGATTTACTTATTTCTGATGTTAGAGCAGGAGAAATGTTAACCTGAATGAATTATTAAACACATGACATTAAAATATTGTCTCATCTGGATGCAAATTTCTAGCTAGATGTTTCAAATGCAGTTTAAGAAAGGCCACAGTGGAGGAGTAATGAGGCAGATTTTCTAGAGTTTGGAATAAGTCATAGTTTTGGGACTCTTCTTCTCCAGGGATGCCTGAGCTGATTTCATCAGATCTTCAGTCTGAACCATGCTCATGTTCCACGTGGCCTGGAGAAAGATAGATAAAGGTGGTGGTTAAATTCATTGTGTTCATATGCTTTTAACTGAGCATGTCACCTGCTGTTTATGGTAATAAAACACATCAGGTTACTGAAATGGGTGAAGGTGATTAATTAGAAAAACCTGACTGGCAGCCCTTTGAACTGAACTTGGGGTTTTGGCTTACAGAGATTACTTGTACATGCACGGACCTCATTAAATCTTTTGGTCTTAATATGTGCATCCATTTTAAAAGTACATAATGACAAGGGAAAGTATAATAGGTCCACTTTAAATGAGAAATCTCAGTGATGACTGATAGATAGGATGACCAATGTTATTGAAGCCAGATGACCCTGAAGATTGACCTGAATTCTCTAATCAGGTTCCTCATTGTGAAGCTGCTAAAAATATGCACAGAAGACTTTGCCATATTTTAGTCATCCTTACAGCATAGTCCAGCCCATCTGCTACACTGTGGTTTCTGGCATAGATGAGGTTTATTTTGGTGCCCTGCACAGCAACTGGGCTGCGACCAGCAATCTCTCCAGCAATCTCCAGAGCTCCGGCCATCATCGCCTCCTTATCTGCAAACACTCGGCTGGAGAGGAAAAGAAGGGTTTCAAACTGTGGTTAAGTGTTTTTAATTTGAAATTTTTTTCTGCTGACAAACTGACCTCTTGAAAGGTAAATAGTCTGCAAATTTTATCAAAGACTTTGACTATGAAGAAGTGTTGTTTTACGAGTGGGTGTAGCTCTTTTTTCAGAAGTGTTTTCAGGTGAATCTGGACTTTTGAAAGCACAAATCACTAATAGCCACGGTATCTTCTTAACCACAAGCAGATAGTGACTGATGAGGGGACATGTTTACCTGACCAGTCCGCTGCTCTTTGCTTCATCAGCGTACATTTTCCTTGCCGTCAGAGCCAGTTCATTAACTAGACTGTTGAAAATTAGAAGTATTACCAATTTTGCCAACCTACACACATAGTCATTTAAAATTGTCTCTGTAAATTGCTTTATCCCAGTTATATTTAAAAAAAAAAAAAAAAGCTTTGGTTACTGACTGATCACTTCTGTCACTTTAAATGTTCATAAAGTAAACTGCATGTATCCCACACACTGTTTTCCTAATCCTGGTGCTTTACCTTTGGCTGCCGATGGCCTTTGGAAGTCTCTGGAGTGTTCCAACATCTGCTGCAATTCCAATATCAACCTCCTGTGGACCCAAAACAGAGTCTGTAGAAACATCACTACATGTCGTCCCCTTAGAATTATAAGGTTCTATCTGCGTTCTGACCAGTTTTGAGATATTAAGCTTTAAAGTTTTTGCACTGTGCAAAAATTACAAATGGAATAAGTCTTGTTCACACATGATTATTATTAAACACACCCTATATGTATTCTAAATCAGTAATATAATCCTATTAAATGTGCAAATGGGGGTTTTTTTTGAACAAGTGAAATGCAGATAGAACCTTATAATTCTAATAACTAATTTTTTTATAAGATTCTATCTGCAAAATGTGACAACTACGATTGATTTTCAAGGAATGAAAAATAATTAACTTATACTTAGTTTTAAACCATAAAATTAGTGATGCAACAGTGTGTCCAGAAGTATGGTTAAATTGAATTTAATGCATTCTATGACATTTTTTACATTATTTTCTTTAATGACAAACCGTTTTTACACATTTCCTTTTAAAAACCTGGAAAAAGACCATGCTTAAAGTTACATCCTTCAATGTGTCATTGTCACAATATCTAATACACAATTGTACAATTAAAACAAACATTTCATCAAACTTATGGTGGCAGACAGACTTGGATCTTTTCTCCAATCAAAATCATTCTGCTATAAACATGTAATTGACAATGAATGTTTCCCCTGAATAAATACAATTGAAACAATGTAACAAAACAAATTTAATTTCATCATGCTGGCACTGAGCTCTAGGTTTGTCTCACTGTGTAAAGAGAGCATTATAATACTGCCTATCTACTAGTGGCATGTACTTAAACAGAGCATCATTTCAGAGGCGAAGAGTGACATTAAGTCCATGTTTAAGGACTACCCTTGGTTTGGGTAAGATGGATGTAGATGTCACAGATCTTGTGTGCTTGCTCGGCCCTCTTAGGTCTACCTTGACTAGGGGCTCTGCATGTGATTTTGTGTAATGGAGAGAATACAGACACTGACCAAACACAAGCTGAGACACTTCAGAAAATGGCACCTGTTTGTACTGAGACATCTTAGCACATGACTGAAAGTCAAAGAAATCTGTACTCTTGATCTGTATGACTTTATATGGGCTGTTCCTGCTCACCATGAGTAAAACACACACAAAGGACGGTGGTGAAAAGAAGTCAGATACTGCCATCACCTTTTCAATATGACATGTTATCTACCTCCTGTACTGCAGTGTGCCCTGGAGTAGAGTACTTCATTGTAATTTTTTTAATTTGAGGACACCTTGTCAAGAAATCTGCCATGGCAAAAGCCATTATAGAGATTCGATTCTGTGGCACACAGCTGTCGCTCCATGTTACAATCTCACTGGCATCTGGATGATCATGCGCAACACATTCAAGTATTTTCATCACTGCGCTTGCAATGTCGTTACCTCCCCTCCCCTCCCTTACATTGCCTCTGACCACAAAGCGCAGTAGCCCTTCTTAGTTTTTGAACTGTGAGCAGTAAGATTATACAAGTTAAATTTATGTTTGTAGAAAAATTATATGACATTCTGTAAATCAAAACAGACTGTCAGGGTATCTTGATCCTCCCTGTCTTTGTTGCACTCTTGACGCATTGCCATCTTGTCAGCAATATGCTTCCTTTGCATGTCTTCATGAATTTAGCTTACCAAGTTTTGCTTTCTAGCAGTGTCATATGCTTCACAGTGATCACATCTGTCTTTTTTATGGACATGAAAGCCTATGTTGAACTCTTTGTTAAATATGAATCTGTAATAAGATTCTTTAACAGATATATATATATATATAAAATAAATCTTTGCTCCCACATTTAAGAGGTTTTCTTCACATATGAAATAAAGTGTTGTTTTGATAACCAAGGAAGATGCCACGGGAAAGTTCTGTTCTCACTCTGTCTGGCAGAGAGACTTCGAGGTCATCTGGGGGCCCAGCTGCTGGAATCCTTGTCTTGCACATTTTGTTTTGTGTATGATGTAACCAACACTGATAAGCTTGGACTATATGAAATCCTGATCAGAAGACATGGGTCAGTCTTCGTGCTCTGGTTCTGTTCACTGAGCCATGGTACGAAGCCCGGACCAGATTAATCTGTAAACCTTTAATAATAGATTTAATAATAGACTCCTTATTCTGTTTGTGTTGACATTCCTGTTTGATAAACGAACACGCAAAACCTACAAGAATACACTAGGTTTTTCAGTTTACTTCAGCACCAACATAACAAAAAAGCAGAAACCTGATCGGCTCTCTTGTGAACATTTCAAGTGCCTATTGGCTCACAGATAGAACCTTATAATACCAAGTTAAAGCTTGATTTTGCAGATAGAACCTTTGGGTTTTGTGAGTAAAACGGCCAATGTTACATATATGTAAAAAAACCCCCAAAACTCTTACATACTGTTGATAAGTGGTCAGAGAATAAGAATATGACAATAAGTCAATTTCGTCAAAAATGTCAGATAGAACCTTATAATTCTAAAGGGATGATATATCAAACAGACATCATTAGAACAATCATAAGGAAGAGAAACGTTTCACAACAGCAGTGCCAGCTATCTCAAATAAAAAAAACTTGTATTTTATGTTTATGTAAGATTGTGACTATGATTCTGAATGTTGGTCTTTTAGGTGCTTTACTGAATTGGAAATATTTCTTCCCTTGGTCAAAAAAGAAATATAATTTGCATATTGCCTTTTGCAAATCAATCGTCATCCCTTGATCCCATCTGCACTAGTCACAATCACCCACACTGGTGCCATTTGTAGTTTAGAATCCTTTTAGGTGTATTTCACTCACTTCAGTTCTGTAAAAAATGCTGCCTAAGGTACCAAAAAAAAAAAAAAGGAGTTTGCGTTTTCAGACATTTGGTAGTGATTGCTAGTGCATTATACCTTAACTTGGAACCAGGCATCCTGGGTGCACAGGCGAATGTCGCAGGCTGTAATCATGTCAACACCTGCCAGAGAACAAAACACCTACAGTCAATTCAACTCACTAAAGCTCCTCTCTCCAACAAAATATATGTATAAAAGACCTCCACAATCAAGAGGCCTTTATCACAAAGTGAGTTTGACTGGCTCCTGCTAGGAGCATGTCCATGCAGTAGATATTCAACCAGGTATATATCAAAACTATAATACATGAAAGTAGATGGTAACTCCAAACATTACATTTAAATGCAACATTTCCACACCTCAAAATGAGCCTTTTTGCCATGGCAATCTTGGTGTTTTGAAACTGGATGTGATAAGCGAGGGATAACTCTGTGAAACCACACCCTCATTTTCTAACAAGTTGTCAATCACAACTTATCTTGTAGGTGACCGTATTTACTGGGATGTTGGCGGTTTGTCGGGTGGGGGTGGGTTTGTTTTGTTGTTGTGGTTTTTGTTCTTATGCTTGTTTTTTTATTCTCTTTTTCCAATGTAAAAGTCCTAATAAAAATATTAAACACTAAGTTGTCAATCACAGACTGTTAGCCAATGAGAATACCTGGGATCATCCTCCTGTCTCCTTGCCAAAATTTACATGTCAGAAAGCTATTTTCGCAAAGACTTCCTACAGAAGTCTTTTTGCAACCATAAACTGTCTTCTGAGATGGAGTTGGTGAAGGCGGTGGGGGGGAGGGGCATATCTACAGTTTCAGCCACGGCTTCCAGAACACACCAAGCCTCATTTGTCATATTTAAATTAAAAATGCTCCAAAATTCACTTATCTTCGTGATAAAGGCACCTGATCTGATTAACTTTATAATGTCCTACCTGCTCCTACACATGCTCCATGGACAGCCACCACAACAGGTTTAGGACACTGCAAGAACACAATTTAAGAGGAGAAACAATTTAGTAATCATACAAAAATAATAAAATGGTGCAGTTGAATAGTGCAATAAATTTTTTTCCATCACTTTGATGGAAAACATAATAAGGTCAACGAAAGGTGTGAAGGAGAATTTACAAGAACTTAAGAAAGGGGAAGCTTGGTGCAGAGGATCCAACCACTCTTACATTAGAGACTTAAAATGACAACGTCTGTATTGAAACTACAATGTCCAAAAGATGGACTACAAAATGCACATTTGACTTAACTCCAATGAGTTCTTACTCAAAAAAAACAAAAAACATTTCACTATAAATTCTGGAATTTTAAATACAAAGGAACTATAAACCTTATTTTCTTACTTTTTGTAACTCATTGCTTAATCTTTGCTAAGGTTTTCTGTGACCGGAGTAAAATTCCCTCCATCCATTACTTAGTCAATTCAGGGTCGGGGGGGATTTTTACCCAAGGTGAAAATAAATGACTTAGCAATACAACAATGGACATAAATGCAAACTGAACTTGAGCGAACCTTAATATAGTTATTATAACTTGATATAGAGAATTATAATCTTGACATAGAGAAGCAATACCTGAACAAGAAGCACATTTAGTTTGGAACCTTCCTAAGCAAATCAAACTATTCAACCATACCCTGTCCATGACTAGACCAGTCTTTTCCCTCTTTAGAGTAATAATCTGCTCTGACCTTCTCTATGGCAGAGAAGGTCTCTTGGAATTTCCTGATCTTTCTTCTGATGCCCCAGGAGATTCTGGCTGTGTCGTCGCCTTCTGGCTGAAATACATTGGTCATCATGTCCACGAGGTCGATACCTGGGTATTAATGCAGCTAAGATTAAACACAGCTCCACAGTGAGTGAACAGAGCCTTTAATATTATGCAATACCCACCAGCTGTGAAGAGCTTCCCTGCTCCAGAAACTACCACCACTCTGCACTCAGGGTCATCAGAGATCTCATTAAAGCAGGTCACCATCTCACTGGCAAAGAAACATACAAGTTCACATCAGTGTCAGCCCAAATGATTATTTTGTTTTGAATATATACACATACACATAGCTGGCTGCATAAGTGAGAGGAGCAACATGAGGCATGATGAGCTTGATTTTTGCCAAGATAAATTAAGGATATGAACTTTTCGAAAGATATGAATTTTCTAATTGAAGGTAAACTTAGAAACTGATTCCAGCATCCAACTACAACATATAGCATCTACACATTAGGGCATTCCTCACTGTGTAAAACATGTATTAATTCTGATTCTCGCCTCCAGAAAGCACTGTTCATGGCATTGCGTTTCTCAGGTCGGTGAAGCTCTACATGTGTGATAGACTCTGCAGGGCGACTGATGGCCAGGGTCGTGTATGGAGAGGTAGGGTCACCCGAAGACGACATGGCTCTGACTACAGCTTGACTGGGCAGCCGCAACCCGCTATCTGAGAAGAGAAAACAGGTTGTTAGCAGCAACATGAGACTGAATTCCTCTGTGGCCGAGATCTGAGTAAAGGCTACAATGGACCATCATGGGGCTTTTCTCATCTTTACCATTTTATATCTTGTTTTCTTTCAAGGGCTGAAATGACTTGTACATGTCAGAATTGGTTCAGTTTACAGCATTCCCAAACACGCAAAAAACAAAACAAAAAATGTGCACAACATTGTCATAAGTGCCACAACTGACTTAAGTTGGCATGCTGGAAACTGGCACTCATATCCGAGCTGCTGCTACTGCAGACTTGAATGTCAATGTGGGCGCCATCGCCAGTCTGACTGATCTGAAATTGCCAGCAGCAACACACCAACAGAAGAGTTGAGTTTTATAGAATTATTGAAATAAAAAGTATTTTATGAGCAGTAACATGGGGATTGTCTAAGTATTGTTATTTTGATTATACAATTTGCATAAAATGACTGAAAACCATAAATAATGACAAAGCATTTTAGAACATCTGTTATACACTTACTGGCCACTTCATTAGGTACACCTGTTCAACTGCTTGTTAATGCAAATATTTAATCAGCCAATCACATGGAAGCATTTCAGTGCTTTTAAGCATGTAGACATAGTCAAAACAACCTGCTAAAGTTCAAAGTGAGCATTAGAACGGGGAAGAAAGGTGATTCAAGTGACTCTGAATGTGGCACGGTTGCTGGTGACAGATGGGCTGGTTTGTTGATCTGCTGGGACTTTCCCACTCAACCATATCTAGGGTTTACAGAGCATGGGCCAAAAAAGAGAAAATATCCAGTGAGCAGCAGTTCCCTGAGTGAAAATGCCTTGTTAATGTCTGAGAACTGCCAGCCTACCTTGCTGATAGGAAGGCAACAGTAACTCAAATAACCACTTGTTACAACCAAGGTATGCAGAAGAGCATCTCTGAAAGCACAACCATCAAACCACTCCTTTCAGCTAAGAACAGGAAAGTGAGACTATAATTCACACAGGCATCAACCTTAGACAACTAAAGATTTGAAAAATGTTGCCTGATTTGATGAATCTCATTATAGTCTGTAACATTCAGATGGTAGGTTTGGCATGAAAGCATTGATGCACCATGCATTGTGTCTGATGGTGGCGTAATGGTGTGGGGATATTGTCTTGGCACACTTAGGACCTGTTAGTACCAACTGAGCATCATTTAAATGAAAATTGTTACTGACCATGTTCATCCCTTTTTGACCGCAGCGTACCCTTCTTCTGATGGCTGTTTCCAGAAGAACAACACACTATATCACAAAGCTCAAATCATCTCAAACTGGTTTCTTGAACATGGGACAATGAGTTTACTGCACTCAAATGGCCTCCACGTCAGGAATGAGGAATGTTTCCAGTACCTTGTTGAATTTAGGCCATGAAGAGTTAAGGAACTTCTGAAGGCAAAATGGGGTTCAACCCATTATTACCAAGGTGTACCTAATGAAGTGGCTGATGAGTAAATAAAGGAAAAAAGTAAAAAAGGTATGATAAGCACAAATGTCTAACGTGGTCATAAATGATCCAACTGTCATTAAGGTCACTAAAACATCTTGGTTGTTTAAGGGTTAGTTAAGACCTTCAGTTCAGTACTTTAACTTGTAACAGGTATTTTTACAATATGGTAGTAGTGTTTTTGCTTAAACAAGCGATCACACTTCTTCCACCAATTTAACTAGTTTTTTCTACACAGTCAAAAGTCTGTTTTTCTCATTTCCAACTCCTCACATGCAGCTTTTGTTTGAAAGTGAGAAGCATTTAAACACTATTAAACAATATATCGAGTAGAAAGTTGGTATTTTAATAATGACAACTTAAAATCACTACTAACCTATATAAACTACATATATTGGGCCCCGTGGATACCTTACAATACACTGGAACTTCATTGGCGACCTTTCACCTACTTGTTCCTTCTGAAGGTTTGCTTCGAGCTAAAACTGTGACAAACACAACATTCATACATTTTGATTCGTTTTCCTACTAAATAACACCACAGTAAACAAACAAGCAAACAAACACACAAAACACTGACACTTACATTTGGTGACAGCTGACCTGACGATCACTGACAGCATGGTCTCTTGTTTGCAGCCTCACTGCAGACTCTGCAGGTCGCTCACCTCACCTGCCTCCTTTGCACGCTAGCTTTGCTAAAGCTAATTATAAGCAGCTATCTTACCAGAATTCATCGGTGGTTCGCCGGTTATCCTTCAGCAAACAGCAGACATCCAGCGTGGCGTTATTTAGCAAATGTTAACGCACAGATCTTTAAATGTCCAATAACTAGTGATTACGTTTTGTACTGAAGCCCCGAGTCCTGTGCTGAGCAAAAGTGGGCGTGCCCAAATGAAGCCTGTGTCGACGTAGATATATATACATAGATGCCGCATTGAGCGCTGACTCGTATGCCTACGTCGCCGCCATATTGGAGGGGGCAAAAG